>JACBKR010002213.1:0-40491 GCA_014218235.1 Colocasia esculenta
AGTGATTCACTCTCATCTTAAATCACGCCGGACCTCTGGACCTGTGCATAACAGGCCAGTGGTAGATCGTGCTTCCACCTGATTGCCAACACCAAGTGCGCGTGTTGTGCAACTGTTACTATCGCCTGATTACTCGACGTATTACGTGCATTGTCCACTAGCTCTCATCTATACTCTACTCGCTCACCTATTCACGTTCACTCCACTATCCTCATCTATTCATCTAGTGCTCTTATCTATTCCTTGGTACTCTATTTGCCATTGACTGATTGTCTAAAGATAAACAATATAACCAATGCTTGGCAATATATAAAGGGCCCGATCTGGTCCTGGATGTGCGCCCGAAAGTGCTAGTGCCCATGGGAGTTAAATGATCAGAGTGTTTGGCATTACACTCAAGTGCTATCTATCTCGACTATCTATATGACAATCAAAACACAAAAGTGCTATACTCTCTCGATGTCTAGAATGACAAACAAGTGCTATACTCGTCGTGCTATTACTATACTTGTGCTAGTTGTGCTATGGCCATCCTGCTATTCGTGCTATACTCGATACTTGTGCTATTTTTGGAAACTATACTCGATCTCGTGCTATTACATGTTGTGCTATCCCTTACTATATTTCGACTCTCTTGTACCTGCTATCTTTAGACACTCTGCCATTAAATGCGTTAATTATTTAAAGCCTGCTTGAGCCTGAGATTTAAGTCCTACTGGGCGTTATCGCTCACCCTACTTATTTGATGTTGTGTTCTCAGTGAGACCGAGGATGACACATACACTCACGAGGAAGGGAATGACCAAGAGTGAAGCCAGGAGTACCCTCGAGTCATTATGTTATCTTAGAGTTGTAGTTAGTTATTTCTTCTGTTGCAATGTAATTGGGCCCTTTAGAATGGCTCTGATATTAGTGGTTGTAACTAGACATTTGAAAATTATTAATAAGAAGATTTGCTTTAGTATTATTCAGTGTGCAATGATTTGATGTCTAGTATACGCTCTATACCTTTTCTTGCAACTGCATTCGCGCTCGATATTCCGCGTCGGGGCGTGACACAGAGTAACTAATGATAGAGCGAGAGAGTCAGGTAAAAGATAGCAGGATAGCACGTGAACGAAATAGCACAACTTTCCAAATATAGCAAGAGTGTCGAGTATAGCACAAAATAGCAAGATGGCCATAGCACAATAGCACAAAGTATAGCAATAGCACAACGGGTATAGTATAGCACTTTTGTCAATGAGAGAACATAGCACTTTTGATTGTCATTTAGATAGTCGAGATAGAAAGCAGTCGAGTGTAATGCCAAACACTCTGATCATTTAACTCCCATGGGCACGAGCACATTCGGGCGCACATCCTAGGACTAGATCGGCCCTTTATATATTGCCAGGCATTGGTTATATTGTTTATCTTTAGACAATCAGTCAATGGCCAATATAGAGTACCAGAAAAAGATGAGAGCACTAGATGAAATGAGAGACAGTAGAGTGAACGTGAAAAGATGAGCGAGTAGAGCATAGATGAGAGCTAGTGGACATTATACGTAACACGTCGAGTCAACAGGCGATAGTAACAGTTGCACAACATGCGCACGTGGTGTTTGCGGTCAGGTGGAACTCACTACCTTTCCACTGGCCATGTTACGCATAGGTTCAGAGGTCCGGCGTGATTCAAGTTAAGAGCGAACTTCTAATAGTCGTTTGGATCATGCTGATCCCTAAAAGGTGTAATAGGTGTTAGGGTACAACCGGCTCGTCGACCATGGGGAATCCATGGACAGAGGAGACTTATGGAGGCCTTGAACAAAGACTCACTAGTCCGGCAAAGGAGTATCCGACGGAGAGTTTGTCCAAGTCAAGAGAGTGTATATATAGAACAGTGCTCGATGTTGTAGAGGAGTTCTAGAACAGTGGAGCGTTGGTATCGGTGTTTCAAACCAACGCGAAAAACGAACACAAGTATATTTAAGAATGAGGCAATTTAATGACATAAATTACCAGATGATTTATGTAACATGTTCATGCCAATTAAGCCATATTTGGATGGTTCAAAGTGTGTGTAAGTGTCATGAAATTGTAGATAGAAAGAACATGTGTATGTATTTTAATCACACATAAATGTTTAATTATAACAGTGTAATCTATTGTGTATGACTGTTAAACAGAGTACAAGCATTGTGGAGAGTCAGAACATCAAAATTTGGGGTTTTTATGCAAAAAGGCCAGAACACGAAGCACCCTTGTAAGGGTCGTGACGGGGTCTTGTACAGGTCGCGACGGGGTCAACAGACCGGGCAGCCAGATCGCGACGACCGGCCCTGCCGCGATCAGATCGTGACGGGACGCTCTATTGCGATGCCCCTGTGAACGCGGCCTATCGGGTCGTCGCGTTCACACGGTCTGTGCCCGAGTCCGACAGGGAGAGTACAGTGCATTGGATTGCGGACCAGACTTTCCAGGTTTTGACACAGGTTGTTCTAAAATTAAGAACAAATTGTACAGTACATGAAAAATTGCAAAACTATTTTAAAGAGATCCAGACATATATGGGTACTTCCAGTAAATCAGAATCTAGAATCAATGAATGTTTCAGCATGGTTTAATAAAGAGAATTCATGACAAACATAGAACAAGGTACAGTTGGGATCAACGAATTAATTCGCATGCTAGGATGGATCAAAATTAGGGCTTTCAGGGGAAAAAGAAGCCTAACATCCATCATTCTTACAGTAAAAATCTCATGGCATGAGGACGAGTATATATGAATATATGAATTTAATAAGAGGGTTCGGGGTCATGAAGTTCACAGAACTTTGAAAATTGAGACTAAAGATTTGCTCGATGGAAAAATATGAAACAAGAGGGCTTTTGTTCCTGATGGATGAGACATCCTACAAAAAACTTTTCATGGTTTATGCTCGTGAGAATGCCTACCTTTGACTCGTTTTGTCTTCTAGGGTTAAGAACTTGAAGAACTCGGGGAAGACTTGAGGGTTCCTCCTTCTCCACGAATTCCCCTTTCCTTTGGCTCCTTCCCACATCCAGCAAACCCTTGGCACGAGCTAGGGCCGACCATGGGGGTTTTAGAGGAGTTTTTAAGCATCTCCCCATTCTATTTCCTATTATGACTCTAATTCCTATTTATTCCGAATTTCCTATTTCCTCCTCCTCTTTTTAGGCAAGAGATCTCCTAATTGGGTTAGGATGAGAGCTAATTTCGTGGGCAACCTATTTGGGTAGTTTAGGAATCCAAATCTAACTCAAACTTCCTTTTTAATGCATTAAATACCCCTTTTATAATTAAGCTTATTTTAGTTACGAATTTAGGGTATTTTTTCATTATTCCCCTTTTAAAAATTCCTATTTTGGCCCACTATTTTATTGGGTCAATTTAATATAGCCCATCACTTCTTTCCTTTAATGGGTTTTAGTAAATTCTCTTTCCATTAATTTCCTATTTAATTTATTTTCTTTTATTTGATTTTCTAATAAATTTATTAGTTTTTCTTTTATATATAAATTTTTTTTTTTCAAAAAATCTAGGTTGCTATACAAACACTTGGTCTGCACTGCACATCCACAACACACAATTCAGATCTATGCCAAACCAGCACATATCGCATCACACACACTACGATCTGTACCAAACACTTGTACAGATCAGAAAACAAACATCCACATAGAATCCACGTACTCATCTCAGTTCAGTACACACACACAAAAATTAAATGATTGAGTTGAGAAAAGGTGTGAGTGAGGAAAGACATATCCCTTCAAATGTTGATCTGATCACCACGATCACAGATCCACAATGTTTCTTCCCTCAATTTTGTTGCTTCTCCTCTTCTTCTTCTTTTCTTTCTTCTTCTTCTTCTTCTTGATCGGCACTGCTCTGCTTCAGAGCTTCTAATTCGATTTCTTCTTCTTCTACTGCTGCACTTCTTCTAGATCTGCTCCTTCTTGAGCACACCACTTCTTTCTCTAGAGCTTGACCTTGATTTCCACGTCCTCTATGTTGAAAGGACGGTCTGCAACTTCTGGAGATTGAGCAAGGCACTGGAGAGACCCCTTTTTGCCGCCAAAAACCTTTTCTGGGAATTGTATGGGCTGGCTTGCCTTTGGAGTAAGAGGATCATGGGTATTTATAGCCCCATATGTCCATGAGGTGCCTTGGGGTGCATGGGCAAAAAAATCTAGGTCAAATCCCTTGATTTCTAAGCAGCCACGTGTCCAAAAAATTCCTGTTTTTGAGCTTCAGTTCGAAGTGTGTCGACACACAGACAGACGTGTCGACACCACTGGCTACTGCTTCAGAACATGCTTTTGGGAGGGACAGTGTGTGTCGACACATAGGCAGACTGTGTCGACACCACTCGCTACTGCTGCTACAGCTTCAGAACAGGCTTCTGGGAGGGACAGTGAGTGTCGACACACAGACAGACTGTGTCGACACCACTGGCTACTGCTTCCTTCACTGTTTTCTCTGAATTCATACACTGTGTCGACACAACATCCACATGTGTCGACACCACTGACTCTTTTATGCTCAGAATGTAGAGGGTGTGTGACACACTTGACATCTTGTGTCGACACAACTTTGACAGAATTATGTGAACCTGTATATATGAAGTGTGAACCATCATAACATGCCATTATCATCAAAATATGAATATTAAGTATTAAAAACATGTTCACACTCATCATTGTAATATGTACAATGTGTCATCATCAAGATCAAATCAAAATCAAGTATAGTGTTTGGACATCATACACACCAAATGTTGTAATCATCATTAAAATCAAAGTATGAGTGTGTAGATATCAGCAACATGAAGGTTTTTAGTCATTATCCAAATGGATACACAACTCAACAATCTTCCACATATATACATATGACATCAGATTATGTACAAAATGTCATCATCAAAACACAAATGTCATCATCAAAACACAATATGTTTGAAGTTGTGTGCTTAACATGATTGACCAGAATTATGTCATCATCAAAAATAGATTAAAGCAATGATCAAGTTAGTGAATATGGTTATTTAAATAACCATAACTCAACACATCCAAGCCAAGAAAGGGGAGTCCTATCGTGCAAGAGTGTATGTGCTAGTCGCGCGTGAGAAATTGCTCATGTGCGTGTGTGAGTATCTTTACAATCCAATTATGGGAACCTAGCAATAGGCAAGTAACGGAGTACTAAATCAGGAAATAAAAATCATGCAAGATCAATGTAGCAACCTGAATTTTTGCGAAAAAAAAATTAAAATAAAATAAAAATTTAATAAAGAATTAAAACCTAGCTAATGGATATTTAAATGAAAATAGCATTAAATAAAACCCCTTAAATGGAAAAGAGTAATGGGCTTGCTTATGGATCCTCTAGAATTTATTGGGTCAAAAATATGATTTGCAAGGGGAGAATAATAAGAAAATACCCTAAATTCGAAGTTTAATTAAATCATAATTGGAAAGGGGTTATTAAAGCATAAAAGTGGCAATTAGAGTTGGAATTGGATTCCTAAACCTACCCCATATAGTCTAGCACGAATTTAGATACTATCCTAACCCAATTAGAGATTGGAAAGCAAAGAGGAAATGTGGAGTTAGGAAATCTCGGAATTAAGAGGAATTTGAGTAGTAGTAGGAATAGGAACTTGTATTTATATAAATACACCTCTTAAAACCTCTTGGCCGACCCTAGCTCGTTGCCAAAGGTAGTTGGACTTGGAGAAGAGGCCAAGGAGGAGAGGATCACGTGGGGAGAAGGAGTTCTTGAAGCTTCTTCATCGTTCTTGGAGTTCTAAGCCCTAGAAGATAAATCGAGTCAAAGGTAGGCATTCTCACAAGCATAAAAGATGAAACTTTTTCTGTAGGATGTCTCGTCTATCAGGAACGAAACCCTCAAGTTTCATAATTTTCCATCGAGCATATCTTTAGTTCTTGATTTTTCATGTTCTGCAACTTACATGACCCCGAACCCTCTTCTTAACTCTTGATCTCCTTGTATACTCAATCCCATGCTACGAAATTTTTATTGTAGGGACTGATGCATGTTAGGCATCTTTTGCCCCTAAAAGCCCTAATTTTTGTTGAGCATGTTGCTCGAAGTAAATCAGTCTTGCTCTCTGTGTCATGTTCTATATTACTCATTATTGTTCATGCTCAAACCATGTTCAAACCCTGCTCTCTTTCTAATTCCTATTTACTGGAAGTACTCTCGTATGTCTAGTTTCGTTAGCCACTGGTTTCGTGATTTTTCATCATGTATATAATTAGTTATGATTTTCTAAACAACCCTGTATCAAAATTTGAATGTTCTGGTCCGCAATCCATGTCTGGTCTGACTCCTGTCAGAGTCAGGCGCACACCACCAGATCGCGACTGCCCGATATGTCGCCTTCTGAGGTCTGATTGCGACAGCCTACCCGTCGCATTCAGAAAGTGACAGGTGAGCCGTCGCAATCCCAGTGCCTGTCCTGTCGCGACCCTTTCCCGCCTCGGTCGCGTTCACAAGGCTGAAGGATCGAGAAAAGAAGTAGACAAGATCTAGAAGGGGGGGTTGAATAGATCTAGGCCTACTAATGCGGAAGCTTAACCAATTTATAAAAACTCTTGAATCAGAGGCAAATTGAAAAATAGATTTCACATATCTGAAGATAAATTGAGTGAGTTGTGCAAATGGAGTGTGTGAACAAATTGATTAGATGAATTCAAACGATCCTATGCATACATCTAACGAAGGATAAATTCAAACCACAATCAGATCAATGCACAGAGATTTTTAGGTGGTTCGGAAATCACACCATGTGATTCCTACATCCACCCCTCACATAGTGAGGATCCACTAATCAACCTGGGTACAACACACCCAATGAAGCCTGACAACTCCAACAACCGAGCTTACAACTCACACAAACTCTAGAGTAAGACTACTCTAGAACCCTGAGCAAGACTTCTCAACTACACCTTGAGTACGACGACTCAAAACCACTAAGCACGACGGCTCTCAATCAACTTGCTAGAAAAACACAAGACTTAGATCCTCTAGCAACAGATCTAGTCCAACAAGAGTTAATTCATGAGACTCATGCAACAACCCATGCACAATCTCAGAATCACTCAGAAGAGAAAAAGGAAAATGAGAATTGTATTGATAAGATTTTCTCTTCAGATGTACTCCCTTGTAGAAGGTCGAATTGTGAAGTGCTTTGATCTCTGGAAGTTCCTGGACGATGCTCTGCAATCTGATCTTCAGGATCTTCCTTGAATTCTCCACAGAAGTCGGCTTCTACTTGATCTGCTTCCTTGAGGTGATCCAATTGCTTCTTCAACGATCAATTTCCACTTCTCATGCTTGAACAGATGAGAATTTGGCTTGAGGAAGAACCAGGAAGGCAAGAACAGGGAGGAGAAACCTTCTAGCCGCCAACGGGATTTCTGGGAGGCTCTGAAAGGGTTCTTACATGTTGGATGGCCAATTGGAGGGTATTTATACCCTAAATAGTCCAAGTGTACCCTTGGGGGTCGTGGGCACACGATCCAAGACTAATCCAACAATTCCCTAGGGTGCCACGTGTCCAGGACAAAGTTTAAGTCACAGAGATTCCGGAGTGTGTTGACCTGCCCAAGAGGTGTGTCGACACACTGTCCCAGACTGGCAAAACAATTCCCTGGGAGAGGTCTCTAGTGTCGACCTGAGATGATCTCGTGTCGACCTGCTGTCCCAGACAGCAAAACAGGCCTTCTGGGAAAGCCATCTAGTGTCGACCTGATTCCATTTGGTGTCGACCTGCTGTCCCAGACAGCAAAACAGGCCTTCTGGGAAGCCATCTAGTGTCGACCTGATTCCATTTGGTGTCGACCTGAGATAGAAACCTGTTAGCTTATTTCTCTGGGATCTGTCACTAGTGTCGACCTGCCCTGGTCTAGTGTCGACACTAGTTGAGCTTTTCTTCACATTTCTGCCTTTGCTCTAAGCCATTGTGTCGACACCATTGATGGTTGTGTCGACACTGCTTTGCAAGAAAATGTTTGTCCCTAAGAAAATAACACAAAAATCATTAGTTAAATATATTGTCATGAATATAAATGATAAATGTGCTTGGAAACATGCTTTTTGAATATTGGTAATTCAGGTGATGTATTTCACATGTTCCAATTTATTTTATGCATTAAAATCACAGCTTGTCATCATCAAAATGTGAGGAGAAATGTATTATATTCACACTCAACCCAACAATCTCCCCCTTTTTGATGATGGCAACATTAAATTCATATGGAAGTAGAAAGTTTCAATGAAATGTGATTTTAAGCATTTTCATTTCCTCTTATTCATACTTGTCAAGGACCTTTAAACATTTTTAGTAACATTTGAAGATCACACACATGAAATACACAATGTTACTAGAAGTAAGCTATTCTCACACAAAGGTCAAGCACCTTGACAAGCATTCATCACATTCACATTCATTCAAAAGAGTTTTCAATCACATTGAAGACACATAGATTTCTATTCATTTCATTCAAGATGTGAACATTACAATCTTCAAAAAACACATTTAAAAAGCATTACAATTTCTTGCTATCTTCTCCCCCTTTGACATCATAAAAGAAATGATTTTAGGTGGAAGGAGGAGGAGGAGGAGGAATGGGGATCAAAATGGTCTCAATATCCGACAGTCTCTTGTCTATGGAAGTCAAGCTAAACTTCATTTGTGCTTGGATAGTTGAGAGTCTTGTATGTAAAAGATGTTCCATTCTCTCTGAGTTCTCTGACATTTTAGCTTGAAGGGCACTGAAATCAGTTGACATTGGCTGAGAGGAGGAAGAAGAACCAGCTGACCAAGCAGGTCTATTCAGAACTTTGAATTCCTTTTAAGTGCAGACATCTCTTCATCAATATGAGCAGATAAGTTTTTCATGCTCTCCAAGTCATCTACCAAATGTGCAAAAGATAGCCTTGTCTTAGAAATCTGAGAGAGTGTCTCCTTGGTGTTGAAGACAGCAGCTTGCGAATTTGCCAAAATTCCCTTAAGAACTATTTCCAACTCCTCTTGATGTTGTTTTAGCTCAACTAACGCATCTGCCATTGTGCCTATCAGCCTGTTGAACCTTTGTGTTGCATGGTCAGAAGCTGCTTTTTGTTCAATAAACTTGACAGACACAGTATTCTCCAACCTCTGAATCCTCAACTCAAAATTTTCTGACATAGACTGAATGGAGGTGTTCAAAGCATCAAATTTGTCATTTAAAAAGGTGTATAACTCTGGTGGAACAGAAGGTCCACCAAAGGATGAGGATGCATGAACTGGAGGTTGTGTATAACTCTCTTAGCAGTTGACGGGGAGGCAGATGAAGGCCCTGGCTGCTCTGCAGGGTCATGGCGCCTCTTGGTTCTCCTTTAAGAGGGAGGAGCATCATCCGCCGGAATGGGCCTTGCCGTAGCCCTGGATCTTGCTCCACGGAGAGGGGCCTGCTTAGGGGCCATGGGAGCAAGATGGAATGGAATAGGAGGGAATGAAGAGGGAGGAATGAAAGAAGACAGACAGGGATGGAATGGAGGAGGGAAGAGGTGGAGATGGATTCAAAAACCTGCCGGATTCAAGGAAGAAGACGGCCGTCGGGTCGACCTGGAGAAGAAAAGGGGTTTTATGGTATGCTACACCGCAGGAACATAAAATCCTTAACCGGTGCCCACGGCGAGAAAGACTCTGGCAGGGGTCAGTGTCGACACTAGAGGAGGTGAGTGTCGACCTGAGTGAAAGTGTGTCGACACGAGATGTAGGTAGTGTCGACCTGGCCTGATGAAAAATTGAGAATTGAGTATGGAAAAATTTTGTGAACTTTTGGGATATCTTTATAATGATAAGCAATGGGTGGAATAATCATTTCAAGGATTTTTAAGAGGTTAAAAAATTCATTTGATATATTTTACAAAAATTTCAACACAATTCAAGTTTTACACAATATCAAACATGATATGAACATTCAGTGACTTGAGTCAATAAAATGATAATTTGATGGATATAATACATTGAATAATCAACTACAAACTACCATATTCTTTAACTCCAAAGAAATAAAAAACATCTTCTAGACTGAAAACAAGTGTGTTGAAGGTAAACAATTCTTTTAGAACAACTTGATGATGAATAGGGATGATTCTTTTAGACAATTCTCCAATGATATACACATTTTTTTTTTTTTTGAAACAAACTATCAAATGAGATAAATCTTGTTCACTCAAGAACTAATGCTTGTCACACACTATAGTCCCTGGATACTAAGATTTATCCATGATCAAGTCTCAAAGGGGTAAATGATGACATTTTGACATGAAAATATACGTTTTCAGACGCCAATATTTCCAGTTACTTAGTCATCATCAAAAAACATAGGACATATTTATTTTGTTTTGACATTATTTTTTATTTTAATCCCCTTTGAACAGAGATAGCATTAGTGCCTCATGACATACATGGCACTTCATTCATTGTGAAGGTGTGCAGTTTCTCAGCACATGTGCCATTGCTCTGTTGAATTGACAAATTTTGGAGAGTTTTTGACAAAAAGGACATCATCTATATCCAATCATCAGTTGCAAACAAAAAACATGTTTAAATTCAAAGCACACATTATTCTTCAGTCTTTGAAAGAAATCTGAATTTCTATAGTTTTGAAGAATATAGATGAGAGTTGACAAATGAATATAGTAGATCACTCAAAGGATCATTTTGAGACTCTAGACACCTGAATGAGGACATCATGCAAGGAAATTGATGTAATGCAAGAAAAGTTTTGAATTTTGCAAAGGACATTATTTGAATTTTCTAGCTCCCCCTGAGATGAGGATTTCAACCACTTTTCATCAGAATAAAGATATGCAAGTTTTTTTTTGAAATCAGGAATAATTCTCTTTAAACAATAAAAGCTCCCCCTCAATAATTACATTTTTATCTCTTGGTACTTGGCGGAGACATATACTCTCGCATAGTGAAAGTGTCCAGACAAGCATAACTTGTCCTTCTCCAAATCACCATTTGATATACCAAGAAGTTCAATACAATGTGAGTTGAAGAGTTCATTGTCAAAAAAAAATAGAAGTGAAGTGGAGAGAGATATGATCAGTGTGAATCAAGGAAGCAAATGAATATGATGATGCAAAGAACTCCCCCTCAGAATATGCCTAACACTCAACCCAATCCCAATGAGAGAAATCAAGAAAATGGACATTTACAAAGACCAAGTTCTCTCCTTAAAGATGAGAATCTACTGTCAGGAAGGGGTTTGGTGAAGATGTCAGTATTTGCTTTTCAGTTTCTATGAAATGGAGTTCAAATGATTTCTTTGCTACCTCATCTCTCAAGAAATGATGCCTAATTTCAATATGCTTGGTTCTAGAATGCTGAATGGGGTTCTTAGACAGATTTATTGCACTTGTGTTATCACAATGGATGGGAACACAACCTAACTCTTGGTTGTAATCAAGAAGTTGATGTTTCACCCAAAGAATTTGAGTTCCACATCTACCTGCTGCAACATACTCAGCCTCTGCATTGATAGAGCAACTGAATGTTGCTTTTTAGAAGCCCAAGAGATTAGGCACCCACCTAAGTACAAACACAAGCCACTTGTGCTTTTTCTATCTAGTTTACAACCAGCATAGTCAGCATCACAATAGGCAATCAAATCTAACTTGCAATTAGCAGGATAACCAAATTCCTAAATCACATGTTCCAACAAGATATTTGAAAATTCTTTTAACAGCTAACATGTGACTTTCTTTAGGATTTGATTGAAATCTAGCACACAAACACACACTAAACTGAATATCAGGTCTAGAAGTTGTAAGATAAAGTAGAGAACCAATCATACCTCTATAGGTATTTGGGTCTACTGACTTACCAGAGAGTCTTTGTGACGGCCCTCATTATACCGGTACGGTTATACCAACCCACGTCGGTATAGCGAGAGTCCTCACAGTGGGACATTTACCCAAACGATACAAACAGCTGAGATACACGCGAATATATAACAGAGTAGCGGAAGTAAAAGACAAATGTCTTCATTCATTCATCATCCACATTTAACATACATGAACTTTGCAATTAACAATAAGGAACTAAAAGTTCACATAATCTAAATTGCTGAAATAAAATACATAATGTCCACACTTATACATCTTTTTCATGATAACTCTAATACAATGCTCAAATTACATACTATGAAATACCGCAATCACAAAGAAACTCCAAAACTAGCTAATCTCCGCGCTCGGAGTCCGTCTCCACTGTCTCCTCCAAGGGTGCCACGTCACCAACTACACCTGTACGCCGAAGCAATGAGTGAGTCTAAAGACTCAGCAAGAAACACTACTCATAACATACACGTACAAGTCATAGCGGTTTCTACATGCACATTTAAAATTTCAACACATAGCATGCTAGCCATTAGAAGTTCAACCTATCATGAAAGTTTTACAATTTTATACCTGGATCATGCTTTCAGATTTCTAAGGATAAACATAACCTATCACATGCTCTCTATTCAATTTATTCATGAAATTTTGTCTTTAAAGGACCAAGACATAAGAGCTACCAACATGAACATTGTGCACATATGAAAGGAAACAAAACTAGCATGAGTTTTACGTGTTCTTAAGCATATACATAGACGTTTTCACATGCTTTAAGTTGCTGGTTTCACATGGTTTAATGGCTGAAAACCTACACATGAGAGCTATAATATTGCTTAAAACATATCACGTGAACAACCAATCGTTATTTTGTACCCGTGCTCATCAATTATCCCTAACATGGATTCTAGACATTTTTGCATATACAAACATGATGATAACAACATAAGATTTCTGATTTCACATGGTTTCAGATTTGTCTCACATGGATTTCAATATCATATCCTCACATTTAGAATTTCACATTTTCTTTACACAAGTTTCTTCTTTCACATGGTTACACTTTACACATACACATTCACATTGTTTGCTTACACATTTACACATGAACACATACACATTACACATTCACATTACACATTTTAGGTGCCGTGACACGTAGTCCAAACCACCAAAGAAGGACATATACACATCACATTACACATAGACGCCATCTAGGCAATTCAATGGCGACTCTTGGACTGCGCAGACCGGGAGAACAAGTCTCCACCCTAACCAGTGGTACTTGTCCACCTCCAGGATTTCCCCCTAATGCCCTTAGGGTCACTTACACACTGAACTTTCTCAAGGGGACTTTTCCCTGATACAGCTCCACTGCCCTCTACGGAAGCAGTGTCACATTGGCACAGTTACACTTTACACATTTTACCGGTTTACACATGGTTTTACACATAGCACTTTACATCTCACTCACTTTCTCACTCACATGCACATTTCTGTTTTTCCCTAACATGGCACTACAAATTTCAGGAGCTTAACATACAGAAATTCCACTAATCAAGTTGGGTTAAGACATAACTAACCACATTACGATAGTATACATAGATTATCACATTTCACATGAAAATACATAACTTCTCATTTACTGATCCAAATGACCTGAAATTTTAACCACATGCTGTTTTCGGGTTCAAGATCATACACTCAAATTTTCATATTTTTCTGAGCTAAATAGAATTTACAGAAAATAAAACACCTATCTAGCATACTATTTACAACTTAAGTTAACATGGGGTTTAACACATTTTGCAATTTGCCACTTACTGTTTTAAACAGAGGCTACTAACATACGCATGATTTGAGAATACAAGATTTCCCTAGATCATACATCTATAGATTAATCATCACAATCTTTCTTGTATGTCTTTTTACTTACCGAACCGGATTTATTGGCAATTTATACAAGCATGGATAATTTATCAAAATTGCATACACATATACTGACCCACTAATCTTCATGATCAGACAAAACCAAGGCATTCATACTAATCCTAATCATGAAACATGGATTTGCAAGATTTCAACAAGTCATGCTCACAAGTTTAAGGGATACAATATTTCCTACATTCACCATCACACACCATATTCAACCACACACCACAATTGACTATATACATAGATATATGATTACCATATATCCTCATCACGGAAACCATATCGATATTAGTATATAGGAAGGGCAGAACAGTTCACTGTTCTGTCCAGAGGAACTTGGCGGCGGTCTCTGGCCGCTGACTCAGGTTCAGCGGCATGGTCGATGGACGCCAAGCATGATATGGGCGTCCATTGATCTTGCCGTCGATTCAGGTCTGTGCAGAAACACAGACCCGAGCTCTCAAACTTGGGTGAATGGGAGGGTCTAGGACTCGAGGAAAAATCCATAAAAATTATAGAAACGACCTAGACACATACGGGAACATCATGGATAGGTCACTTGCCTTCTAAAAATTCCTCCAATGGGTTTAAATGCTCGGAGAAGCTCTCCTTGGGCAGTCCCAAGAAGTGCAGAAAATCCTCCAAGAATCTCCTTCCTCCGGGCTCTGGATGATCTCCACAGCAAGCCGGGGTCGGGGAAGCCTTCCTCTTCGATCCAGCAACCTCCTTGAAGCAGCAAATCTCTGGAACTACCTTCAGGTTGAGAGATTCTAGGGTTCCAAAGTGGTTTTCTCTCAGTTTCTCTCTAGGGTTTTTCTCTTTCTTTTTCTCCTCTTGCAGGGTGAAGGGAGGAGTGGGAGTGGCCATTTCGGGTTTAACATGTAGGAGAGTCTCTCTCCCACTCACCATGCTGATTTGACAGCCTTCAGAGCCGTTGGGGACATCCCCCAATGGTTGGCTTACCTTGTTTCAGAAGTTTGCAGCTCTGCTGCGCATGCAGGCCAGAGAGATTGGCGTCCATATCGCTGGACGCCAGGATTAGTGTTGGCGTCCATATCTGGACGCTGACACCACCTAAACGGCCTGTGGTTGACGCCAAGGTGGCCTTCGGCCAGAACTCTAAAATATGCAGAAAACCATGCATACCATGCATATATACATGCAATATGTATATGGTATTATATCCATACTATCACCATGTAATACATACATTATTTACATTTAATATAAATACATGCACACGTACTTGTACAAATTAATACGTACGTAAATATGTACATACATACACAAGCACAAATACACAAATACAAATAATGCGACGGAAATTCGAGGGCCTTACACCCTCTCCCCCTTAAAAGAAACTTCGTCCTCGAAGTTAGAATGACACTACTCAAACAAAAGGGGATACTTCTTCTTCATCGCATCCTCAAGCTCCCAAGTAGCCTCCTCTCGCGAGAAGTTCCGCCAGAGAACTTTCACCGACGCAATACTCTTGTTCCGGAGATGCTGAACCTTCCGGTCAAGAATAGCTACTGGTTGCTCGACATACGAAAGATCTGGCTGGATCTCCACTGGCTCATGACTAATCACATGAGACGGATCTCGGACATATTTCCTGAGCATAGATACGTGGAATACCGGGTGAACGCTAGCCAAAGCTGGGGGTAAAGCTAGCTCATACGCCACGCTGCCCAAACGTTTGAGAATCTCATATGGGCCAATGAATCTAGGGCTTAGCTTGCTATGCCTGCCAAATCTAACAACACCACGAGTAGGCGATATCTTCAAGAAGACATGATCGCCAACCTCGAACTCCAAATCCTTTCTCCTGTTGTCGGCATAACTCTTCTGCCTATCCTGTGCCGCAACAAGCCTTTTCCTGATAAGTTGGATCTTATCCGAAGTTTCCTGGACTAACTCCGGTCCGATCAACTGCCTACCACCAGTCTCCTCCCAACATAAAGGAGATCTGCAGGGCCTACCATACAACGCCTCGAATGGAGCCATACCAATACTAGCATGAAAGCTGTTGTTGTATGCGAACTCCACAAGAGGTAAATGACGCTCCCAATCATCCTTCCAATCCAGAACACACGTTCTCAACATATCCTCGAGCGTCTGGATAGTCCTCTCGGACTGTCCGTCGGTCT
This sequence comes from Colocasia esculenta, assembly GCA_014218235.1. Lineage (NCBI taxonomy): Eukaryota > Viridiplantae > Streptophyta > Magnoliopsida > Alismatales > Araceae > Colocasia > Colocasia esculenta. The sequence continues at coordinate 16,014 of JACBKR010002213.1, forward strand.
GGGGATGAAACGCCGAACTGAGCTTCAGCTCCGAACCTAACGCATCCTGAAGACCCTTCCACAATCTCGAAGTAAATCTCGGATCTCGATCCGAAATGATCGACTTCGGCACACCATGCAATCTAATGATACCGCTAACATACAATCTAGCTAAACTCTCTACTGACTGCTTCTTCTTCATAGGCAAGAAATGAGCAGTCTTCGAGAATCTATCTACAACTACCCAAATCGAGTCATTGCCCCTTCTCGAACGAGGCAATCCCGATACGAAATCCATAGTGACAGCTTCCCACTTCCACACTGGGATATCCATCCTCTGCATAAGGCCAGATGGTCGCTGCCGCTTGGCTTTCACTTGCTGACACACTAGACACCTAGACACATAATCTGCAACATCCTTCTTCATGCCGGACCACCAAAATGATCTCTTCAGGTCTTGATACATCTTAGTGTTACCGGATGAATAGAGAATCGCGATCTATGAGCCTCCGCTAACACATGCTCACGACATCTACTACATTAGGGACACAGACACGGTGCTGAAATCTAATCACACCGTCCTTATCACGAGCAATGCCCGCCTTGCCCACTAACTCTAAGAGTCTAGGGTCGGCTCTCTGCTGCTCAATCACCTCACCCAAAATTGAGGATCTAAGGGATAGCTGAGCTACAAAAGCCTGACACAGCGATGGCTCTAACTCGGTCATAGAGCACGCTGCATCCTCCAACATCTTCCAATCCTGCTAGAGCGAAGACCTCTTTCTACTAAGAGCATCTGCTACGACGTTCGCCTTTCCAGGATGATACTGAAGGTCGAAGTCATAGTCCTTCAAGAACTCAATCCATCTCTCTCCTCTGCTCAGGTTTAATTCCTTTTGGGAGAAAAGATACTTCAAGCTCTTGTGGTCGGTAAACACCTCAAATCTGATACCATAAGATAGTGCCTCCAGATCTTTAGTGCATGAACCACTGCTGCGAGCTCCAAGTCATGAGTCGGACAGTTCTTTTCATGCTCCTTCAACTGACGAGAAGCGTAAGCTACTACCCTCTTTTGTTGCATTAGCACACAGCCCAAACCAATCTGAGATGCATCCGTATAAATGGCAAAGCCCTCTAAACCACTAGGCAATACCAATACCGGAGCAGAAGTAAGCTTAGCCTTCAATAGCTGAAAGCTACGCTCACATGCCTCAGACCATACGAACTTCTCACCTTTCCGGGTCAGCTTTGTCAAGGGGGCGGCGATGGATGAGAAACCCTCAATGAATCGCCGATAGTAACCAGCTAACCCAATAAAACTACGAATTTCCGAAGGGGTCCGGGAACATCCCAATCCATAACTGCCTGGACCTTTGCTGGATCAACAGCTACACCAGCGTCGGAGATAACATGCCGAGAAAATGAACCTCGCGCAACCAAAAATCGCACTTGCTGAATTTTGCATACAGCTTGTGCTCACGAAGAACCTCCAATACTAACCTCAGATGCTGACGGTGCGTGGCCTCATCCGGAGAATAGACCAACACGTCATCAATAAACACTACGACAAAGCTATCTAGGTAAGGCCTAAACACCGGTTCATGAGATCCATGAACGCTGCAGGGGCGTTGGTCAATCCGAAAGGAAGAACCAAGAACTCATAATGTCCATAACGGGTTCTAAATGCCGTCTTGGACACATCCTCACTCCGAATTCTCAACTGATGATAACCAGATCGCAAGTCAATCTTGGAAAAGATCGATGCCTCTCGCAACTGGTCAAACAAATCATCAATGCGAGGTAAGGGATACCTGTTCTTCACAGTCACTTGGTTCAACTTCCTATAATCAATGCACAACCTAAGTGACCTGTCTTTCTTCTTGACGAATAATACAGGTGCGCCCCAAGGGGAAACACTAGGGCGAATAAATCCCTTATCAAGCAGTTCCTACAACTGCCTCCTCAACTCGGCTAACTCCGCAGGTGTCATCCGATATGGAGCTTTCGAGATAGGAGAGGTGCCTGGAAGCAACTCTATGGTAAACTCTATCTCTCTATCTGGTGGCAATCCAGACAAGTCATCAGGAAAGACATCTGGAAAATCCTGCACTACCTCAATCTCCGCAAGGGTAGGTGACTCATCAGCCTCTGGCACTAACACCACGCTGGCAAGAAAAGCGTCACAACCCTTGTTCACCATGCGCATCGCCTTCATGGCAGAGATGACCATCTTTCTCGCCAGTTCCTTGGCAAGGGGTGAGAGAACTCATCCTCACCAGGAATGCGGAAAACAATCTTCTTCCGACGACAATCCACTAACGCATAGTGCTCCTCTAGCCAATCCAGACCAAGAATAGCATCAAAGTCCTTCATCCTTAGCAAGAAGAAACACCCATCTAGGACTCTATCCTCAATGCACACAGGTAACGACGGAATGCACTTCCTAGTCGATACCGTACCCGTCGGGGTGTGCACAGACAAAGGGACCTCTAACTCCTCAGACTCTATGCCTGACTCTAGGGCTAACTGCCTAGCGAACCGCTCGGAAATGAACGAGTGAGTAGCACCCGTATCAACAAAACCCGAGCGTGCACACCTAAAAGCAAAACCGTACCTTCGGTGACATGCTCCGCTGTTCGGCGTCCTCGCGTGCCAAAGCAAACACTCGAGCTGGGGCTCGAGGCCTTCCTGGTCTTCCTGTAGCTGGCGCGGCTGCCGCTACTGCTGGTGCTGGCGCTCCACGCTGAGCTCCTTGCTGAAGTCTTGGGCAATCCCTGATCTTATGGTCGCTGCTCCCGCACTTCAAGCATCTACCCTGCTACCAACCAACACTCGGAACCTCTGTGTGTCTTCCCGCAATGGGGACACTCTTTCTTCTACCAGGGGAACGTACAGAAGGTACCTGAGAGTTGCTGACTGTCACGGATCGTTGCGGTGTCTGGTACACCGTCTTCTTCTTATCCTGCCGCTGGAATGTCGCTGCCGGCCTCTTCTGCGAAGCCTTCTTCTCCTCCAGATATTGCTCCATTTCTCCCTCCTGCCTACAGGCAGCGCTGAGGGCCTCGTCTAGCGTGCGGTGGTCAAACGCCACGAGTCTTGTCCGCAGTGATGGCTTGAGTCCCATCACGAACTTCTTGGTCTTCCTGCGTTCATCCTCTACGATATGCGGTGCATATTTAGAAAGTTCAGAAAACCTTGCCTCGTATTCCAGGACGGTCATTGATCCTTGCGTCAGGGAAAGGAATTCTTGCTCCATTTTGTCCTGGATATGCTCTGGGACGAACTTTGCTCGGAAGAGCCTCACGAACGTGTCCCATGCCACGTCTACTGCTCCGTCCTCGAAGCGTGTACGTAGTAGGGAGGACCACCATACATCCGCTCTCTCCTGCAATACACTTCCATAAGTACCAACTAGCAATTCTAACTTAGGCAGAACACACACACATACAAGCATAAACTAAACATACATGTAGCATGTAGGTGGCTAATGTCACCTTATCCTCATCAGGACACCTGATGGCTCGAAAGATTTTCTCTGTCTCCCTTAACCAGCTTTCCGCCATAATGGATCACTCTCCCCCTTAAAAGAGGGTGGGGTCATCCTCTTGAATCGCTCCATGATGGGAGGTCCACCATGGTCCTGAGCTGGTGCCTGAGCCTGCTACATTAAACAATAGGCAATACACAATAAACACCGTATCATACAATTTAAATAGCAACTACTAGTTGTTTCATTATTCTACCTGGGCCTCCAACTGTGCCTGGAGTGCTGCCTGGGTATGAGCCTGCGTCTGCATGGCTTGTACCAGACCTTGCATGAATACTCCGTAGTCCACAGGCGGCGGTGGGGGAAGTACAGGGCCTCGCGGTACTGGGGCCTGTTGCTCCGCCTGCTCATCATGTCTCTGCTCGTCATCGCGAGCTGGCACACCTCCACGTCGTCCACGGGAAGCCATGGCTATAATAAAATTTCAGCCACCATTAGAGCTAGGTTACTAAGTCTTCTAACCGTTTTCTTATCTATCTTTCACTTCTTATTAATGTTTTCTACACATGTGGACATACTTAGTATGCAATGAAGATGATGACTTATGTATATTCATGTGCAATCTCAACCGTCTCTCTGATACCAATCTCTGTGACGGCCCTCATTATACCGGTACGGTTATACCGACCCACGTCGGTATAGCGAGAGTCCTCACAGTGGGACATTTACCCAAACAATACAAACAGCTGAGATACACGCGAATAATAACAGAGTAGCGGAAGTAAAAGACAACTGTCTTCATTCATTCATCATCCACATTTAACATACATGAACTTTGCAATTAACAATAAGGAACTAAAAGTTCACATAATCTAAATTGCTGAAATAAAATACATAATGTCCACACTTAACATCTTTTTCATGATAACTCTAATACAATGCTCAAATTACATACTATGAAATACCGCAATCACAAAGAAACTCCAAAACTAGCTAATCTCCGCGCTCGGAGTCCGTCTCCACTGTCTCCTCCAAGGGTGCCACGTCACCAACTACACCTGTACGCCGAAGCAAGGAGTGAGTCTAAAGACTCAGCAAGAAACACTACTCATAACATACACGTACAAGTCATAGCGGTTTCTACATGCACATTTAAATTTCCAACACATAGCATACTAGCCATTAGAGGTTCAACCTATCATGAAAGTTTTACATTTTATACCTGGATCATGCTTTCAGATTTCTAAGGATAAACATAACCTATCACATGCTCTCTATTCAATTTATTCATGAAATTTGTCTTTAAAGGACCAAGACAGATAGAGCTACCAACATGAACATTGTGCACATATGAAAGGAAACAAAACTAGCATGAGTTTTACGTGTTCTTAAGCATATACATAGACGTTTTCACATGCTTTAAGTTGCTGGTTTCACATGGTTTAATGGCTGAAACCCTACACATGAGAGCTATAATTGCTTAAACATATCACGTGAACAACCAATCGTTATTTTGTACCCGTGCTCATCAATTATCCCTAACATGGATTCTAGACATTTTTGCATATACAAACATGATGATAACAACATAATATTTCTGATTTCACATGGTTTCAGATTTGTCTCACATGGATTTCAATATCATATCCTCACATTAGAATTTCACATTTTCTTTACACAAGTTTCTTCTTTCACATGGTTACACTTTACACATACACATTCACATTGTTTGCTTACACATTTACACATGAACACATACACATTACACATCCACATTACACATTTTAGGTGCCGTGACACGTAGTCCAAACCACAAAGAAGGGCATATACACATCACATTACACATAGACGCCATCTAGGCAATTCAATGGCGACTCTTGGACTGCGCAGACCGGAGAACAAGTCTCCACCCTAACCAGTGGTACTTGTCCACTCCAGGATTTCCCCCTAATGCCCTTAGGGTCACTTACACACTGAACTTTCTCAAGGGGACTTTTCCCTGATACAGCTCCACTGCCCTCTACGGAAGCAGTGTCACATTGGCACAGTTACACTTTACACATTTTACCGTTTACACATGGTTTTACCCATAGCACTTTACATCTCACTCACTTTCTCACTCACATGCACATTTCTGTTTTTCCCTAACATGGCACTACAGATTTCAGGAGCTTATCATACAGAAATTCCACTAATCAAGTTGGGTTAAGACAATAACTAACCACATTACGATAGTATACATAGATTATCACATTTCACATGAAAATACATAACTTCTCATTTACTGATCCAAATGACCTACAATTTTAACCACATGCTGTTTTCGGGTTCAAGATCATACACTCAAATTTTCATATTTTTCTGAGCTAAATAGAATTTACAGAAAATAAAACACCTATCTAGCATACTATTTACAACTTAATTAACATGGGGTTTAACACATTTTGCAATTTGCCACTTACTATTTTAAACAGAGGCTACTAACATACGCATGATTTGAGAATACAAGATTTCCCTAGATCATACATCTATAGATTAATCATCACAATCTTTCTTGTATGTCTTTTTACTTACCGAACCGGATTTATTGGCAATTTATACAAGCATGGATAATTTCAAAATTGCATACACATATACTGACCCACTAATCTTCATGATCAGACAACCCAAGGCATTCATACTAATCCTATCATGAAACATGGATTTTCAAGATTTCAACAAGTCATGCTCACAAGTTTAAGGGATACAATATTCCTACATTCACCATCACACACCATATTCAACCACACACCACAATTGACTATATACATAGAATATAGGATTACCATATATCCTCATCACCGAAACCATACCGAAATTAGTATATAGGAAGGGCAGAACAGTCACTGTTCTGTCCAGAGGAACTTGGCGGCGGTCTCTGGCCGCTGACTCAGGTTCAGCGGCATGGTCGATGGACGCCAAGCATGATATGGGCGTCCATTGATCTTGCCGTCGATTCAGGTCTGTGCAGAAACACAGACCCGAGCTCTCAAACTTGGGTGAATGGGAGGGTCTAGGACTCGAGGAAAAATCCATAAAAATTATAGAAACGACCTAGACACATACGAACATCATGGATAGGTCACTTGCCTTCTAAAAATTCCTCCAATGGGTTTAAATGCTCGGAGAAGCTCTCCTTGGGCAGTCCCAAGAAGTGCAGAAAATCCTCCAAGAATCTCCTTCCTCCGGGCTCTTAGATGATCTCCACAGCAAGCCGGGGTCGGGGAAGCCTTCCTCCTCGATCCAGCAACCTCCTTGAAGCAGCAAATCTCTGGAACTACCTTCAGGTTGAGAGATTCTAGGGTTCCAAAGTTGGTTTTCTCTCAGTTTCTCTCTAGGGTTTTTCTCTTTCTTTTTCTCCTCTTGCAGGGTGAAGGGAGGAGTGGGAAGTGGCCATTTCGGGTTTAACATGTAGGAGAGTCTCTCTCCCACTCACCATGCTGATTTGACAGCCTTCAGAGCCGTTGGGGACATCCCCCAATGGTTGGCTTACCTTGTTTCAGAAGTTTGCAGCTCTGCTGCGCATGCAGGCCAGAGAGATTGGCGTCCATATCGCTGGACGCCAGGATTAGTGTTGGCGTCCATATCTGGACGCTGACACCACCTAAACGGCCTGTGGTTGACGCCAAGGTGGCCTTCGGCCAGAACTCTAAAATATGCAGAAAACCATGCATACCATGCATATATACATGCAATATGTATATGGTATATATCCATACTATCACCATGTAATACATACATTATTTACATTTAATATAAACACATGCACACGTACTTGTACAAATTAATACGTACGTAAATATGTACATACATACACAAGCACAAATACACAAATACAAATAATGCAACGGAAATTCGAGGGCCTTACAGTCTTCTTCTAGCTTAGCATTAATAGCAAGGGGTGTTTTGAATGTTTGAGGTTCTGAAAGTCAAACCTTTTCAAAAGTTCCTTGACGTACTTGGTTTGACTGATGAGATTCCCTCAAGGGTTTGGTTAACCTGCAATCCCAAGAAAAACTTTAGATCTCCCATTAAACTCATTTCAAAATTCATTTTTCATTTGATTGGAAAATTCATTACACAGGCCTTTATTGGTTGATCCAAATATTATGTCATCAACATAAATTTGACAGTAATTATTTATTATTAACAGTTTTTGTGAACAATGTTGATCAACATTACCTCTAGTATATCCTTTTTCAAGTAAAAGGAACTCAAACGGTCATACAAGCTCTTGGAGCTTGTTTTAAGACCATAGAGAGCCTTATGAAGCTTGAAAACATGGTTAGGATATTTTTTATTTTCAAATCCAGGAGGTTGTCAACAAAAACATTTTCCTTTATATCCATTTAGAAAAACACTTTTAACATCCATTTGATAGACTTTAATTTCATAGAGGATGCAAAAGCAAGGAAAATTCTAAATGCTTCTAGTCTAGCTACTACAGGGGCATATGATTCTCTCAAAATCAATTCCAAATTCTTGATTGTACCCTTTGCAACTAGTCTAGCTTTATTTCTTATGACTTGACCATTCTCATTCAACTTATTTCTGAAAACCATCTAGTGCCAATGATGTTTGGTCACTAGGTCTAGGTACTAATTCTCATACTTGATTTCGTTCAATTGATGAAGTTCATCATGCATGGCATCAATCCAATCAGAACTTGATAAAGCTTCATCAATTGACTTTGGTTCAATTTGAGAAATTAGAGCTAGTGGGTCTTCTTCAAGATCATTCAGGAATGATGATCTAGTCCTAACCCTATCATGCAAATTACCAACTATATTATCCAATGGGTGATCTCTCAAAATTCGATGTTCAGAAGTTACCTGTTGAGGGATATTTAAATTTGGAGCAATGTTACCTGATCCACTTGAAGATGGTGAATTGATGTTCAAGTTCTCACCAATGTCTTCAAGCTCCTCAACAGTTGGTGAAGAGTCCACAATGAAATCATCCTCTTCACTGTCTTGTCTTTCCCTGCAAGATTTAGAATTATTAGTTGAAAAGGAATTTTATCAAAGATAATATGTGGAGATTCTTCAACAGTTTTGTTTTTGAGAATGTACACTCTGAAAGCTCTTGACACTTCTGAATAGCCAAGGAAGATGGCTTCCTGACTCTTAGCATCAAACTTGTCAAGATTTTCTTTATTATTGTTGTGTACATAACATTTGCACCCAAAGGTTTTGAAATAAGAAATAGTTGGCTTTTGTTTTTCAATAATTCATAGGGGTTTTTCTGATTTTTGGTCTGATCAAAGCTCTATTAGAATGTGATTTGCTGTGTTTACAGCTTCAGCCAGCCCAAGGATTTGGGCAAATTGCTTTCTAAGAGCATGGATCTAGCCATTTCCACAAGAGTTCTATTTTTTCTTTCCACAACTCCATTTTGTTTGGAGTTCTTGGTGAAGAAAACTTGTGAAATATTTAAAGTTCAGCACATAAATCAGAAAAGGATTGGTTTTCAAATCACCCATGATCTGATCAGTCAAATATTTTGATTATTGAAAAGTTGTTAAGGCATTGGTACAGAATTTCCTGAACTCAAGACAAGTATCACTTTTGTGGGACAAGAAGATAACCCAAGTAAATCTGGTAAAATCATCAATGATTACAAACTCATATCTCTTGCCACTTAGACTTAGAACTCTTGTTGGCCAAAAAGGTCCATGTGAAGTAGTTCTAGTGGCCTAGATGTGAGTACCTCATTGAAGTTCTTAAAAGATTTCTGGTTTGTTTTCCTTGGGCACAGATCCCACAAACTTGATTTTCAATGTTAGAGAAAGATTCAGGAAGACCCTTAACCAAGTCAGCCTTAACAATTTATTCAAAGTTCGAAACTTGCATGGCCAAGTCTTTTGTGCCAAGTCCATGCAATTTCATCTTTATTAGCAACAAACAAAGATTTTCAGAAAAGTTTTTATTAAGGTTGATCATGTAAACATTGTTTTCCCTTTTCCAAAAATTTAATTTATCAGTTGATGAATCAATGATCTTACAGAAATTGGATTCAAACACAACTTTGTGACCTTTGTCACATAGTTGGCTAATACTTAGCAAATTGTAATCTAGACCATCAACTAATAAAACATTATCAACAGAGTTTGAAGAAGTTTGACCAACCTTTCCAGATCCAATGATCTTTCCTTTATTTTTACCTCCAAATGTTACTGAACCTCCCTCCTTCTCAATCAGGAATGAAAATTTGGCTCTATCTCCAGTCATGTGTCGTGAACACCCACTGTCAAGGAACCACACATTTGAATTGGGTGCACGACCTTCCTGCAAAATCAATCAGTGAAGAGAAGATTTTGGTACCCAAACAGTGTTGGGACCATCAGAATGTTTGGACATTGTTATCAAATCTTTTCTCACCCAAATTTGATTTGTTTTTTATTTTGTTTTATTACAGTGGTGTTCTCTGTCTTTTTCACTTCTTCTTTCCCTTAGGATGAAAACACCAGTGTTTTGTTTTTGGTAGAAGGGGAAGTTTTCATTTGAAACATGAGAGTTAGATGAGGAGGTGGAATCCAAGGATTTTGTTGGTACATCAGAAAATTTGGATAGAAGAATTGGGGATGATACCAACATGGGTTGTAATGCCATTGGTTCCAATCAGCTTGATATTTGTCTTGGAAGTCCAAGGTTTTTCATGAATGACTTCCTTTGACTTTTTCTTATTTTTCAATTTTTATTTGAATTTTTGATTTTGTTGTTTGTCTTTGTTGATGTTGAGCAGGTCGACCTCTCCTTGACTGGTGTCGACACAACAGCCACAGAATCCTTCTTCTTGTGGACTGGTGTCGACCTGTCAAGTGACTGTGTCGACCTGGTTGACTTGCTTTGTTTCTGAGTTTTTGAGATTTTTGGTGTTTTGCTTGATGTTGTTTGATTTCTGTGTTCTCAAGACTAGGGCCTTTGACAAATTTAATTAATGGTGCTTTATCCTTCTTCTCACCAGATTTGTCTTTCTTAGGTTTTTGTTTATCAAATCCTATCCATGAGAAATGATTTCATTTTTGCTCCCGCAAGGCCTCCAGATTATCTTTACCTTTGTGAATGTTTCAATAACTTCATCCTTTTCTTTTAGCTGTTTTCCAGTTTTGATTTCTTCAATCTTTTGTTGTTTATCTTGGTTTTCCTTTTCCAGCTTTTCAGATAATCTTTGAATCATGGGTGGCCTTTGAGAGGCTAGCTTAAGTCATCAATCAAATTTAGAAGATTTTCTTTTTTTCATTCAGTTCTGTTACTTCATTTTCTAGTTCACAAATCTTTTGTTTGAGGATTGGTTATGATAATATTTCAATTTTTTTTTTGAGATGTTTATTTTCTTTCCTCATTTCAGTGTATTTTTCAACAAGTTCTGCATAAGCATCTTGCCAATCTTCAACTGAAAAGTCTTCGAAAGATGTGCTTACCTTTCCATCTCAGCTATGACCATGAAGCAGATCTCCTCACTTTCAGACTTGAGGAATTTTCTTCTTTTCCTTTCACTTGAATCTTCATCAGACCAAGTGGCTACCATGGCCTTTGGCTTCTTGAACTTGTGAAACTTCTTGTGCTTTCCTTCTTCTTTTTCCAGGACATTCTCCCTTCATATGTCATGGCTTGTTGCACCTATACAAATGACAACTTCGTCAGTTTTCTGATTCTTGTTAGAATTAGCATTAGAAAAGGAAGGGTTTCTTTTACCTGATGAAAATTTCTTTTTGCCAGAAAATTTTCCTTTCTATACTTCAAGAATTTTCTGAATTGCCTGGTCATGAGGCAATCTCATCCTCATTTGACTCAGACTCATCAGAACTTGTTTTCTCCTGACTCTTGTCTTTGTTACTAGATGGGCCTTTAATGCTACTGGCTTGGTTTTGATTATATGTTCTTCATTTCTCTTTAGATTGATTTCATATGTCATTAAGGATCCTATCAATTCATCCAAAGACATTTTGAACAGATCTTTAGAATCTTCAATGACAGTGGCCTTTGTGTGCCAAATTGAAGATAGAGAACGTAGAATTTTTCTTACCAAGTCAGCATCCGTATAGTCCTTACCTAAGGCCTTCAGTCCATTGACTATGATTTTAAACCGGCAAACATTCAGAAATTATCTCATTAGATTTCATCATGAATTTCATATTCAGAGACAGAATGTTAGCTTAGTTCCTTAACCTGAGATGTTCCTGATAGCCCACAAATGCGTCGTTTAACATGTGACTAACAATCTCAAATTATCGGCCTACACTAAATATTTTAACAGTAGTTAAGTGGTGAGAGCCGAGTCGAATCCACGGGGAAAAAGATTATTAATTTTGAAAATCTTGAGTTTCTTTGATTAGAAAAAGTGTGTGGAGGATTTTAAACTAACTCCTAAGATTAATTCGATCAAAAGTAAATCTAATCTAAGAAGAGAAATTAGAAGAGAGAGATAGAAAGAAAGTGATAGAAAAGAGAGACATGAGAGGAGAGAGAGAGAAAAGACTAATTAACAAAAGGTAACTAATATTATGACAATACAAATCTATGAATTTCACACAGTACACAAATAAACTAAGCTATTTATAAAGAGAGAGAGAGAAGAGAACGAGAGAGAGAACAAGAGAGAGACGAGAGAGAGGGAAGACAAGAGAGAGAGAGAGGATAGAAGAGAGAGAGCGCGTGAGATAGAGGAGAGAGAGAGAGAGGAGCGGGAGATGGAGAGATGAGAGAGAAGAGAGAGATGAAGGGAGAGAGGGGATAGAGGAGAGGAAGAGAGAGGAGGGAGAGAGGCGCGCGAGGGAGAGAGAGGAGAGAAGAGAGAGAGCGGCCCACGTTGCATGCATGCAACGTGGGTAGGGCGCGGGCGGCTCGCGGGGCGGCAGGCGGCAGGGGCACGCGGCAGGGCTGCGGGCGCGGGGCGCTGGCGGCGCACGCGCGGAGCGCTGGGCTGCAGCAAGCGGGCGCGGGCGTCCAGGCGGCCTGGGTGCGTGGAGGCAGGACGGCAGGCGCGGGCGGGGCAGGCAACGGGCGGCGCGGGCACTGGCGGGCGCGCGCAGGGTGCTGGCGGGCGCGCAGGGGTGCGGACTGCTGCGCTTGCTGCTCTGTGCGAGAGAGAGACGGGGGAGAGGAAGAGAAGGGGAAGAAGAAGAGAGAAAAAAAAGAAGAAGAAAGAGAAGGAGGAAGGGAGGAAGAAGGGATCGGAGGAGAGAGGGAGAGAGAGAAAGTGAGAAAGAGATATCCGAATGAGAGAGAGAGGGAGGGTTTATAAAATAGTAGAGAAAGAGAGGAAGGGGGAGAGAAGAAAGGAAGGAGAGATTTTTGGAAAATAGGAGAGGAGATTTTTAAAAATAAGAAAGTGTTTTAAAAAATTAATAGAATCTCTCCTTTATTCTCTCTTGCTTCAATCCAATCCATTGGCCCATTTGACACTTTATTTCTTGGCCCATTAATCCTGCAAATACAACACAATAGAGATTTAATCAATTATCATTTTTTTATAATAAAGTGAGAATGAATTTGTGTGAAATTAAGGACCATAAGATAATAAAATAACATGATTATCATCAATAACAGCGCAATTATCACCCCCCCAACTTACTCATTGCTAGTCCCTTAGCAATGCACACAAGTGAATAATTGGGACAAACAAGAGTTCAAAACATCATACTTCATGACAAGGAAATAAGAATGATGCTTGATCATAAGTATTTCATGTTCCAGTTGAGAGTGTCAAAGGCAAATATGTCAGTTCATGTCATTAGATAGTCCTCTCAGATACACACAAAATTTCATGACTTTTTGTTCAATGTTTGAGCATAAAAAAGAGGATGCATGTGCTTTTTACTTATCACTCAAGGGTGGTATCAACTCTACACTCCTTAAATTCGATCCTCGAATTACAGGTAGCTTTCACTCCACCTAATTCTTTTTTTTTCATGCTCTCTTCTTTTTTTTTCTTTTCATTTACATGGTGCTGCACTTCCCTTCACTGTTTGACGCGAGCCTCAACTCTTACCTTAGGAGCCACAGGCCAGTTACTAAGATCAGGGGCATTTTCCATGTTTTTTTTTTTGTCACTACTACACACATTTTCACATTTATTTGTAGGCAGGTAGCTTTTTCCCCACGATTGGTCATCAATAGGAATGTAGAATATCAATCAATCAACCTGAATATTCGGTAAAAATCTCATCATCCATTTGAATAGCTCAAAACAATATTTTACTGTGTGATGAAATTTCATATGTATTTTGAGGAAGATGCTAAAAACATAACTAGTTAACTCACTCCTTCAACTCACCACCTTCACAAGTACACACTATGAGTCAAGCTAGAAAAAAAATTCTTGCATGAAATATGAAGCATGAAGCACAATGTTAGGGACAAAAATTTGAAATACAATTTGTCTCTCCCCCCAACTTAAATGACATTGTCCTCAATGGCATAAAAGTAATGACAATAGAATAAAGCCAATGTAAGTGAAGAAAGGAGAGATGCAACCTGATGATCACATGCGGGTGGTTGCACACTAGCTTTAGCAAAGGATAGTGGCCAGCAAACACCAAGACACAAAATAAAAATGAAATCAATAGAAATCAATTTCCTAAAAATATTGGGTTGCCTCCCAACAAGCGCTAAGTTTAATGTCTTCAGCCAGACACATGGGGGTAACAGGGTCACGTAACACCCCCAATCAATTGACGCCAAATTTTTTCTTGTAAGGCATCATTAGCCATGGTGGGTCAAGTGGTCCACACATACCTTTCAGATCAGTAAGTGATAGAGAAATTAAGGCACTCAAGATCATATCTTCAATTAAGAAATTTTCATTTGCACACCTAAGATCTTTATGTGTTGAACACATCAATGCGGACTTGATTATTTTCACCATTTTCACCCACAACTTCCATGTTCAGATCCTCTTTCATGATATTGAGGTCAGATTGAGTTGGATGCTCAGAGGATTGCTTGAACTCCACAGGCTGACTTGAGTCAAAAATAGTAGCATGATCAGGAATGAAATGGATATGACTTTCAACAAGGATGCTTAAAAGGTTCAAGTGCAGTTGACCAGTCATCTAGTGGTAGCATGTCCATGATCATGTTGGATTTGCCAAGATCAGGGAGAGGTAGGAGTTCCATGTCTTTCTCGACATCAAGAGAGACCCAGTCAATGTGGACTTCAGGCAAAATTTCTAATTCTTCTCTTACCCAAGAAGAATGATTGATGATTACACCCAGCTCTTTCTCCACACTCACTCTTCTTTGTTACTCACTTGAAACGATGTCACGTCAAACTCGGACCCAACATCTAGATGACACTCTTCTTTTCTCCCCCCAACTTGAATTCAACTAATTCACTAGAGCTGTCCTCAAATATGACATCATGGATGGAGTCTTCTTGATGGTCAGTTTCAAGTTGGGCCAAGACAATGGATTGATTTTCAGTGGCCCATTTCCTCCTGATTTGACTCATTAAAATTATCTCTCATTTTCCAAGTGGGCATGTCCACAATTATATTGGACTGAGAAGTTTGAATGGAATTTGAGAGTCAAATTGTTGGTCACAATCAAGATAATGATGTTCATATTCGTCAATGGGTTGGCATGATGACTGACTATCTTGCCTCCTTCTGATTTCCATCAATTGAGTAATCAAGAGGTCAGTTTTGACAAATGATTGCTCTAATTCTTGTTGTTGTTGGGTGAATGTTTGCTCAAAGACTTTTTGGTTATCATGAAATTTTTGCATAAATTGCTCAAATTGATCATCAAATAGGCCTGATCGTGGGGGAGAAGTATAAGTGGACTGTGGATATACATGTCCCTCATGATGGCTTTTGTCATGAATATCAATTTGGCATTGGGCCCAATGTTGAAAGTTGTGGATAGGTGGACTTTGGGCTTGGGCCAGAATATGTTGATCTCTAAGTGTTAAATGTGGCATTACTTGTCCAAGTGGTTGGAAGGGTGTGCCTTCAGGAGCATTTGTTAAGCACACAGGTAGATCAATGCCAAAAAAAATTTGATCGAACCATGATATGATTTCGGCACCTAGAAAGGGTCCTTGAATTTCCCCTTGAGGATCTTGATAGAGTAAACTCAATTTTTCAGGGGAGACACCTTGGTCAACTTTTGAGTAAGGAGTGGGTGTGGATAACACTTGAAAGGTTTGGGTCTGTTCTTGGGTTGAGGGAGGTGATGAGATATAAAGCAGGTCAACATATTTCCTCCCCCTGAATCATACATGTGATCTTTAATTGGGTGACCATGAATCAGATGGGCTTGAGTCCATTTGGAGCCATTGGACTGGTAAGTAGAGGTTGATGGATAAAGTGGGTGAGGTTGAGAGTGCATACCATAGTGGGCTGATCCAATTTGTCCAAATGATGTGCCATTTCATAACCATGATGTCAACCCACATAAATCCTCTTTTTTTATTTATTTTTTGTTTTTTTTTGAAATATTTGATTTTTTTTTTTTTGTATTTCACACAAGTTAGCAAACAATTAATCCTATGACACCTATGGTTCCCTAAGATATAAACATTTGATTTCTCACTAATCAACTGAGGCCTAACTCAAATCCACTCTCAAGCCCGTTAACTGGCCCGTAAGAGGTGGGAGAGTGGGAGGTTCCTCCTGCTCTCGCAGGGACCTAATTAATAACCACTTGTCCACTTAGGCGTTTGCCTATGAACCTCTAGCCTTAGACACCAGTCTCCAAACTTGATAGTGGGCCCAAGTGGGCCTAAGTCTCAAAGCGAACCCTAGGTCAAGTTTCTACTTTCTTTTATTGGGCTTGGGATGCAAAAGATGTAGGAAGTTGTGGTTTGTGGGCTAAGGAAGGGTGATCAAATCCCCACCTTATCTTGTTAAGGAACTGCCCTTAAAATATTTTTAGAAATGATATGCACACCACAAAATCACGCAAGGGGTTCTATGCAAGCATGGCAATGCATGATCATGCTTTTAAGAAGTTGAGATTTTCACCTTGCCTCCCGCAATCTTCGACAAGAAAGGAAACTTTTCAAAAGGAAAATTACCTAAAGATGGAAATCTAAATGATGCATGTCCTAAAGATGGAAGTTTCTAATCTTGACATGACATCTTTTATTGGATTCAAGTGATTGATTTTTTTTGATTTTTTTATATTAATGTCTAAACATGGCAACTAAGAAAAGGAAACTCAATCAAGAGGGTTTTAATGGTACTTACCTCCAACGCAATCCCTCGTTCTTTTGGAAATGAAACAAAATAGAAAGAGTGGGAAAGAGAAGGACTCACCTCACTTACCTTTTTTTCTATTTTTTTCTTGCAATTTTTGGATTTTTCTTCACAAAGCAGAACTTTTTACCTACAGATTTGGCTTTTAGCGACAGTTTTCTGACAGATTCTTCAATTTTGTAATTTTCAGGATTTTTCACTTTTTATTTGATACTACAAAAAGAAAGAAAATGTTAGCATGAATATATACAAATAACACCAAGATTATCAAAACTAAAATTCTAATTCCCCGGCAACGGCGCCAAAAATTGATAGCCCACGAATGCGTCGTTACAAACGTGACTAACAATCTCAAAATTTCGATCTGCACTAATTATTTTGACAATAGTTAAGTGGTGAGAGCCGAGTCGAATCCACGGAGAACTAGATTTTAGAGTTGAAAACGTTGGGTTTAGTTAAAAAAATAGCGTGGTGATATTTAAACTAAGTTGCATCAAGTAAAACTAAACTATTAAACTAGGTAAATAAAGAGAGAGAAAGAGGGAATGGAGATAGGCAAGACACTACTAAGAAAAAACTATAACAACAACAAGTTTAACACAAAGATTGTATTCTCATCAAAAGTCATTAATCAACTACAATGAAATAACGAGAAAGAAAATAGAAAATAAGAGGGAGAATAAGAGAGAGAGAGAGAGAGAGAGAGAGAGAGACAGAAAAGACAGAGAATAGAGGAGAGAGAAAATAGAAAATAGAGAGGGAAGAAGAAGCGCGAGAGAGAGAGATAGGAGAGGGCGAGATGGAGGAGAGAGACGAGAGAAACGAGAGAGAGAGGGGATAGAAGAGAGAGAGAGAGACGAGAGGAGAGAGACAAGAGAGAGGAGAGAGAGGCTACGTGCATGCAACCACATGCACGTAGGAAGGGCCGGGCGCGGGCGCGGCGGCTGGGGGCTCGGCCAGGCGGGGCGGTGCAGGCCAGGCGCGGGCGGCAGCGGCTGGCGGGGCCGGGCGGGGCCCTGGCGCGCTCGGGCGCGCGGGCGCTGGCGGGCGGGGTCGCGCGGGCCCTGGCGGGCGGCTCGAGCCAGGCTCTGGCGGCAGGGTCGCGGGCACGCGGGCGAAGCGGGTTGGCGCCTGGGCTCGGGCGGGGCTAGGCGGGGGCGACCGCGGGCGGGGCCGCGTGCAGGCTGGGCGCGGCCGGGTGCTGCTGCTGCTTGCTGCTGTCCGGAGCCGGGAGAGAAAAGGCTAGCGAGAGAGAGGAAGAAGGGAAGAAGAAGAAGAAAGGGAAAGAGGAGGAAGGTGTGCGCGGAGGAAAGAGAGAGAAAGTGAGAGGGGGAGAATAGTTGGTGCGGGTGAGAGAGGGGGGTTTTTTAATAGATGAGAGCAGAGAGATTTTAAAATAGGGAGAGAATCTTGAGAAAATGGAAGGAAGAGAGAGAAAGAAAAAGCAGGCGGCAGTCCGCACCCCTGCGCGCCCGCCAGCACCTGCGCGCCCCTGCGCGCCCGCCAGCGCCCCGCGCCGCCCGGTTGCCTGCCCCGCCCGCGCCTGCCGTCCTGCCTCCACGCACCCAGGCCGCCTGGACGCCCGCGCCCCGCGTGCTGCCGCCCAGCGCTCCGCGCGTGCGCCGCCAGCGCCCCGCGCCCGCACACCTGCCGCGTGCCCCTGCCGCCTGCCGCCCCGCGAGCCGCCCGCGCCCTACCCACGTTGCATGCATGCAACGTGGGCCGCTCTCTCTCTTCTCTCCTCTCTCTCCCTCGCGCGCCTCTCTCTCCTCTCTCTTCTCTCTCCTCTATCCCCTCTCTCCCTTTCATCTCTCTCTTCTCTCTCATATCTCCCGCTCCTCTCTCCTCTCTCCTCTATCTCACGCGCTCTCTCTCTTCTATCCTCTCTCTCTCTCTTGTCTGCCCTCTCTCTCGTCTCTCTCTTGTTCTCTCTCTCGTTCTCTTTCTCTCTCTCTCTTTATAAATTAGCTTAGTTTATTTGTGTACTGTGTGAAATTCATAGATTTTATTGTCATAATATTAGTTACCTTTTGTTAATTAGACTTTCTCTCTCCTCTCTCATGTCTCTCTTTTCTATCACTTTCTTTCTATCTCTCTCTTCTAATTTCTCTTCTTAGATTAGATTTAATATAAAAATTGATAGCCGACGAATGCGTCGTTACAAACGTGACTAACAATCTAAAATTATCGGCCTGCACTAATTATTTTGACAATAGTTAAGTGGTGAGAGCCGAGTCGAATCCACGGAGAACTAGATTTTAGAGTTGAAAACGTTGGGTTTTTAGTTAAAAAATAGCGTGGTGATATTTAAACTAAGTTGCATCAAGTAAAACTAAACTACTTAAACTAGGTAAATAAAGAGAGAGAAAGAGGGAATGAGAGAATGCAAGACACTAAGAAAAAAAACTATAACAACAACAAGTTTAACACAAAGATTGTATTCTCATCAAAAGTCATTAATCAACTACAATGAAATAACGAGAAAGAAAATAGAAAATAAGAGGGAGAATAAGAGAGAGAGAGAGAGGAGAGAGAGAGAGAGAAAAGATAGAGAATATAGGAGAGAGAAAAGAGAAAATAGAGAGGGAAGAGAGAAGCGGAGAGGAGAGAGATAGGAGAGGGCGAGATGGAGGAGAGAGACGAGAGAAACGAGAGAGAGAGAGGGGATAGAAGAGAGAGAGAGACGAGAGGAGAGAGAGACAGAGAGAGAGGAGAGAGAGGCTACGTGCATGCAACCGCATGCACGTAGGAAGGGCCGGGCGCGGGCGGCAGGCGGCTGGGGGCTCGGCCAGGCGCGGGCGGCAGGCAGCTGGGGGCCGGGCGGGGCCCTGGCGCGCTCGAGCGCGCGGGCGCTGGCGGGCGGGGTCGCGCGGGCGCTGGCGGGCGGCTCGAGCCAGGCGGCTGGGCGGCAGGGTCGCGGGCACGCGGGCGGGCGGCTCGAGCCAGGCGGCTGGGCGGCAGGGCGCGGGCACGCGGGCGAAGCGGGTTGGCGCCTGGGCGCGGGCGGGGCCAGGCGCGGGCGACCGCGGGCGGGGCCGCGTGCAGGCTGGGCGCGGCCGGGTGCTGCTGCTGCTTGCTGCTGTCCGGAGCCGGGAGAGAAAAGGCTAGCGAGAGAGAGGAAGAAGGGAAGAAGAAGAGAAGAAAGGGAAAGAGGAGGAAGGTGTGCGCGAGGAAAGAGAGAGAAAGTGAGAGGGGAAGAATAGTTGTGTGCGGGTGAGAGAGGGGGGTTTTAAATAGATGAGAGGAGAGAGATTTTAAAATAGGGAGAGAATCTTGAGGAAAATGGAAGGAAGAGAGAGAAAGAAAAAGCAGGCGGCTAGGGTTTTTGCAACAATATGAAAATGCCAGATTTGTCCCTGTTGGATTGCTTGGTCTATTGGCCCAATACGAACTTCATTCAATGGCCCTTAACCTGCAAATACACATGTAATTGAATTAATCAATTATCGTCTGTGACAATGAATCTTATGGATTAATCACATATCAATCAATAAAATGGCATGATTTATTTATGATAATGTGATATTATCAGTTCCCTCAGAGTAACTCAAGTTTATCCCACATCTCTTTGGCAGATTTGCACATTGAGATTCTTGAGTACTCTTTGGGGTGAACAGCACATTGAATCATATTCATGGCACTGTAATTCAATGTAGCTCTTCTTATCTGTTCCCTAGTCCAGGTTTCTTCCTTTCCCTGGTTCTCATAGGGGCCTACCTCCACTACTTTCCAGATTTCATAATTTTGGGCCCTAAGAAAAACTTGCATTCTATTTTTCCAATAAGAATAGTCCGTTCCATTAAAGAATGGTGGCCTATTAATGGAATGGCCCTCAGCTATGAATCCTCTGGAATCCATTTAATTAAACAGATGGTGCAAAGAAGAAAACACTCAGCAATCAAACAATCAAGCAAACAGATCACACAGAACAAATAGAAATTACTCAGATCAGATCAGATATAAACCCGCTCTGATACCAATTGAAGGATCGAGAAAAGAAGTAGACAAGATCTAGAAGGGGGGGTTGAATAGATCTAGGCCTACTAATGCGGAAGCTTAACCAATTTTTAAAAAGCTTGAATCAGAGGCAAATCGAAAAACAGATTTCACAGATCTGAAGATAAATTGAGTGAGTTGTGCAAATGGAGTGTGTGAACAAATTGATTAGATGAATTCAAACGATCCTATGCATACATCTAACGAAGGATAAATTCAAACCACAATCAGATCAATGCACAAAGATTTTTAGGTGGTTCGGAAATCACACCATGTGATTCCTACATCCACCCCTCACACAGTGAGGATCCACTAATCAACCTGGGTACAACACACCCAATGGAGCCTGACAACTCCAACAATCGAGCTTACAACTCACACAAACTCTAGAGTAAGACTACTCTAGAACCCTGAGCAAGACTGCTCAACCACACCTTGAGTACGACGACTCAAAACCACTGAGCACGACGGCTCTCAATCAACTTGTTAGAAAAACACAAGACTTAGATCCTCTAGCAACAGATCTAGTCCAACAAGAGTTAATTCATGAGACTCATGCAACAACCCATGCACAATCTCAGAATCACTCAGAAGAGAAAAAGGAAAATGAGAATTGTATTGATAAGATTTTCTCTTCAGATGTACTCCCTTGTAGAAGGTCGAATTGTGAAGTGCTTTGATCTCTGGAAGTTCCTGGACGATGCTCTGCAATCTGATCTTCAGGATCTTCCTTGAATTCTCCACAGAAGTCGGCTTCTACTTGATCTGCTTCCTTGAGGTGATCCAATTGCTTCTTCAACGATCAATTTCCACTTCTCATGCTTGAGCAGATGAGAATTTGGCTCGAGGAAGCACCAGGAAGGCAAGAACAGGGAGGAGAAACCTTCTAGCTGCCAACGGGATTTCTGGGAGGCTCTGAAAGGGTTCTTACATGTTGGATGGCCAATTGGAGGTATTTATACCCTAATAGTCCAAGTGTACCCTTGGGGGTCGTGGGCACACGATCCAAGACTAATCCAACAATTCCCTAGGGTGCCACGTGTCCAGGACAAAGTTTAAGTCACAGAGATTCCGGAGTGTGTCGACCTGCCCAAGAGGTGTGTCGACACACTGTCCCAGACTGGCAAAACAATTCCTGGGAGAGGTCTCTAGTGTCGACCTGAGATGATCTCGTGTCGACCTGCTGTCCCAGACAGCAAAACAGGCCTTCTGGGAAAGCCATCTAGTGTCGACCTGATTCCATTTGGTGTCGACCTGCGTCCCAGACAGCAAAATAGGCCTTCTGGGAAAGCCATCTAGTGTCGACCTGATTCCATTTGGTGTCGACCTGAGATAGAAACGTTAGCTTATTTCTCTGGGATCTGTCACTAGTGTCGACCTGCCCTGGTCTAGTGTCGACACTAGTTGAGCTTTTCTTCACATTTCTGCCTTTGCTCTGAGCATTGTGTCGACACCATTGATGGTTGTGTCGACACTGCTTGCAAGAAAATGTTTGTCCCTGAGAAAATAACACATAAATCATTAGTTAAATATATTGTCATCAATATAAATGATAAATGTGCTTGGAAACATGCTTTTTGAATATGGTAATTCAGGTGATGTATTTCACATGTTCCAATTTATTTTATGCATTAACATCACAGCTTGTCATCATCAAAATGTGAGGAGAAATGTATTATATTCACACTCAACCAACAAAGGCCGTCGCGACAGTACCCATGTCGCGATCTGCCTACCCCTGTCGCAATCCTCATTGGCCTATGTCGCCTTTTTACAGTTATACCCCCAGTAAAAACTTGTTTAAAAAAAACATGGAGCTACATGGAATGATTTAAAATACATATTCACGACTTATTTCTATCTATGATTTCTCTTACACATGCACACACATGAACCATCCATATGTGGCGGAAAATTTGGCAGAAAATATCCATAATGTATCTGGTAAATTATTGCAATAAAAGTATTACTTGCCCTACTTTAAAGGACTTGTATTCGTTTCTTGCGTTGTTTATATACCGATATCGACGCTCCACTGTTCTGGAATTCCTCTAGAACGTCGAGCACCTGTTTTTATATACACACTTTACTTGGCTTGTGGTGAACTCTCCGTCGGATAATCCTTTCGCCGGACTAGTGAACTCTTGCACAAGGCCTCCGTAAGTCTCCTCTGTCCATGGATTCCCACATGGTCGACGAGCCGGTTGTACCCTAATACCTATGATACCCTTTAGGGATCTATATGATCCAAACGGCTATTAGAAGTTCGCTCTTACCTTGAATCACGTCGAACCTCTGGACTTGTGCATAACATGGCCAGCGGGAAGATCATGAATTCCACCTGACTACCGATACGACGTGCGCGTGTTGTGCAACTGTTACTATCACCTGTTTACTCATCGCATTACGTGCAATGACCACTAGCTCTCATCTGTACTCTACTCACTCGTCTATTCACGATCACTTTACTTTCTCGTCTATTCATCTAGTGGTTCATCTACTTCTTGGTACTCTATATTGGCCATTGACAGATTGTCTAAAGATAAACAATATAACAATGCCTGGCAATATATAAAGGGCCCGACTGGTCCTGGGATGTGCGCCCGAAAGTGCTAGTGCCCATGGGAGTTAAATGATCAGAGTGTTTGGCATTACACTCAAGTGCTATCTATCTCGACTATCTATGTGACAATCAAAACACAAAATGTGTTATACTCTCTCGATGTCTAGAATGACAAACAAGTGCTATACTCGTCGTGCTATTACCATACTTGTGCTAGTTGTGCTATGGCCATCCTGCTATTCGTGTTATACTCGATACTTGTGCTACTTCTGGGAACTATACTCGATCTCGTGCTATTGTGCTATCATTACCTGTGTGCTATCTCTTGCTATATTTGACTCTCTTGTACCTGCTATCTTTAGATACTCTGCCATTAAAATGTTTAATATTTAAAGCTTGCTTGAGCCTGAGATTTAAGTCCTACTGGGCGTTATCGCTCACCCTACGTTATTTGATGTTGTGTTCTCAGGTGAGACTGAAGATGACACATACACTCACGAGGAAGGGAATGACCAAGAGTGAAGCCAGGAGTACCCTCGAGTCATTATGTTATCTTAGAGTTGTAGTTAGTTATCCTTTAATTGCAATGTAATTGGGCCCTATAGAATGGCTCTGATATTAGTGGTTGTAACTAGACATTGAAAAGTTATCAATGAGAAAGATTTACTTAGTATATCAATGTGCAATGGTTTGATGTCTAGTACTCGCTCTATACCTTTTCTTGCAACTGCCTTCACGCTCCGATATTTCGCGTCGGGGCGTGACAATCAATTTTAACAAGTTGTCATGTGTTGAGGTTAGTATGTTTGATAATAAGACAAGAAAGAGAATAATCCGCAGATAGAGAGCATGATCATTAACTTAAGAGTAATTAAAATCATGTGAACATATTTCAAAATTTCTTTTGGGTTAATTAATGCATGTTTACAGTATATACCATGAACATGAACAAAGGGGTCAAGAAACGACGAAAAACAACAGAAACTAGGACGTATGCCCATTAGAAGGTAAATGCAGTCCCATTCCTTCACTTATAACGGTCATAAATCACTTATTTCTTAAAAAATATAACACATGAATATTATATTGAAGCCCTTTGAATTAGGAATCCAACAAAATAAAACTGCTGTCATTCCAAGGTCTATAGAAAAAGTTATGGCTAGTTAAGCGAAGACTATGCAGTCTGTATTAGGAACCAGTAACAAGAACA
>JACBKR010002214.1:0-36419 GCA_014218235.1 Colocasia esculenta
TTATCCAGTTATCGTGGATTGTGGTGTGTAGCAATAGTATGAGGTGCATTGGCACTCGCAACACTCGGGGAGCGTATGGTGTGTGTGGTTTACGTGGTATTCACGTGGTTCACGTAGTGGTTTCATGTGACTTGTGCAGTGTGCACGTGGTTTCTGTGTACGTGGCGAGTAGTAGACGCCTTCCGTGGATACCTCTTCAGTTGGGAACCCCAAGTTTTGTGTGAGCTAGGCACGTGTGTGCTCGGGGCTTGTCCCGGTACTGGGTACCGACGAGGTCTTGTCATCTTCCTAGACACCCTCACTCCTGTGCTGAGTAGTACGTCCGGCTGAGGGAAAGATGGCGGTGGGACAGTGACGAGAGAGAGTTTGTTACATTGTCGCTTGTAGCACGCTCGTAGTTGGGGGAGATGGACACCAGTAGACGTACTGGGCCCCAGCTAGTCCTGTTTTCCAGTGCCTCACTCTAGGGACCTCGGGCCAGAGTCCCTAGAGGTGCCAGGCATGGGCCTGCGGGGTGTGTGACCTGCAGGTTGTGGTGGTTTAGTTGGACTCCACAGTTCTTGTACTTGTTTAGTGGAGCGGCAGCTGGACCTTTCATCCATGGCTGCGAGACTGAGAGGTGGTCCTGTGTGGTTTGTCCGGGTCAGTAACTGTGTCGCGAACCAGTTGACGTGGTCCGAGTGTGGCGTTTTTCTACAGTAGCTCGTACACCTGTATGGCTTTGCCGTTTATTTAATTATTTACGTTGACTCCTATTAAGCGGCAAATGGTAAGTGGTACTTATAGTTTTATATCCTGCTAGATAATATTATAAATTGTTACCTTAATATTTCCTACTTTACTATATGTGTTGGTTTGCTCGGTTTCTAGGGAGTTTCCCTACTGAGCCAGTGACTCGTGAGGCTCACCCCTACCTCCTACCAGGTGAGGGAGATCCAGAGATCTCATGCTCGTTGTCCAGTGGAGGGTCTGCACCACCAGTAGTGTAATTTACTTTCCTATTGTACACCTCGGGGTATGCCCCAGGTTCTGTTGTAGTTTGTTATAGTTGTGCTATGGCTATGTATATTGCTTGTAAATATATGTGAGACTGACAGATCTTGTATATATTTGTGATGGTTTCTTTGTATTACTACGGACTTGTGGTTTGGTATCCCTTGCGAGGCTATGGCTCGTTCGTGGGAGGCGGACTCGAGTTAGGCACGTTATTAGTTTAACGGATCTAACTGATGAGGACCGTCACGGTAAACACCTCAAATCTGGCAACATAAAGATTAGTGTCTCCAGATCTTTAGTGCATGAACCACTGCCGCAAGCTCAAGATCATGAGTCGGATAGTTTTGCTCATGCTCCTTTAATTGATGAGAAGCATACGCTACTACCCTTCCTTGCTGCATCAATACACAGCCAAGGCCAATCAGAGAAGCATCCGTGTAGATAGCAAAACCCTCTACACCGCTCGGCAGAACTAACACTAGAGTTGATGTGAGCTTAGTCTTCAATAATCGAAAACTACTCTCACACTCCTCGGACCAGACAAACTTCACTCCCTTCCTGGTCAGCTGAGTCAATGGGGCGGCGATGGATGAAAATCCCTCAATTAATCGCCGATAGTAACCCTCCAAACCAAGAAAAGTACGAATCTCCGAATGGGTCTTGGGAATCTCTCAATCCATAACAGCCTGGACCTTCTCTAGATCAACTGCTACACCAGCACCAGAGATAACATGCCCAAGGAAATGAACCTCGCGCAACCAAAAATCGCACTTGCTGATTTTGCATACAGCTTGTGCTCACAAAGAACCTCTAACACTACCCTCAAATGCTGGCGGTGTGTGGCCTCATCCGGAGAGTAGACCAACACATCATCTATAAACACTACAACAAAGCTATCTAAGTAAGGCCTAAATACCCTGTTCATGAGATCCATGAACGCTGCAGGGGTGTTGGTCAGACCAAGAGGAAGAACTAAAAACTCATAATGCCCATAACGAGTCCTAAAGGTCGTCTTGGATACATCCTTACTCCTAATCCTCAACTGATGATAGCCAGATCGCAAATCAATCTTAGAAAAGACTGATGCATTTTGCAGTTGGTCAAACAAATCATCAATCTGAGGCAAGGATAACTGTTCTTCACAGTCACGTGGTTTAGCTTCCTATAATCAATGCATAACCTAAATGAACCATCCTTCTTCCTCACAAACAATACAGATGTGCCCCAAGGGGAAACACTAGGGAGAATGAATCCCTTATCTAGCAATTCCTGCAACTGCCTCCTTAACTCGGCTAACTCCGTAGGTTCCATCCGATATGGAGCCTTTGAGATAGGAGAGGTGCCCGGAAGCAACTCTATGTTGAACTCTATTTCTCTATCCGGCGGCAATCTAGACAAATCATCGGGAAATACGTCTGGAAAATCCTGCACTACATCGATCTCTGCAAGAGTAGGTGACTCATTAGCCTCGGGTACCAACACTATGCTGGCAAGAAAAGCGTCACAACCCTTGCTTACCATGCGCATCGCCTTCATGGCAGAGTTGAACAACTTTCCCGCCACGTTCTTTGGCAAGGGATGAGAGAACTCGCCCTCACCAGGAATGCGGAAAACAATCTTCTTCCCACGACAATCTACTAACGCATAGTGCTCCTCTAGCCAATCCAGACCCAGAATGGCGTCAAAGTCCTTCATCATTAGCAAGAAGAAACACCCATCTAGAACCCTATCCTCAATGCACACAGGTAACGACGGAATACACTTCCTAGTCGATACCGTACCTGCGGGTGTGTGCACAGAAAAAGGGACCTCTAACTCCTCAGACTCTAATCCTGACTCTAGAGCTAACTGCCTAGTGAAACGCTTGGAGATGAACGAGTGGGTGGCACCTGTATCAAACAAAACCCGAGTGTGGACACCTAGAAATAAAACCGTACCTTCGGTGACATGCTCCGCCTGCTCAGCATCCTCTCGTGCTAGAGCAAACACTCGAGCTGGGGCTCGAGGCCTTCCTGGTCATCCCGTAGCTGGCGCTGCTGTTGCCACTACTGGGGCTGGCGCTCCGCGTTGAACTCCCTGCTGAAGTCTCAGACAATCATTGATCTTGTAGTCGCTGCTCCCACACTTCAAGCATTTTCCCACTACCATCCAACACTCCGTACCACTGTGTGCCCTCCCGCAATGAGGACACTCCTTCTTCACACCAGGGGAACGTTGAGAAGGTACCTGAGTACTGCTAGCTGCTACCGGACGCTGCGGTGATTGGTACGCTGCCTATTCTTATCCTGTTGCTGGAAAGGAGCTGCAGGCCTCTTCTGCGAAGCCTTCTTCTCCTCGAGGTACTGCTCCATTTCACCCTCCTGCCTACAAGCAGCACTAAGGGCATCGTCCAGGGTACGATGATCAAACGCCACTAACCTTGTTCTCAGTGATGCCTTAAGGCCCATCACAAACTTCTTTGCCTTACTACGCTCATCCGCCACTATGTGAGGTGCATACTTAGATAACTCAGAAAACCTTGCCTCGTACTCGAGTACAGTCATGGAGCCCTGAGTAAAGGAAGGAACTCCTACTCCATCCTATCCTGGATATGCTCGGGGATGAACTTGGCCCGAAAGAGCCTCACGAACTCGTCCCAAGCAACATCAATAGCACCGTCCTCGAACCAGGTGCACAGCAAAGAAGCCCACCACACATCGGCTCTTTCCTGTAGCATATAGGTGGATAAAGTAACCTTATCATCGTCCGCACACCGAACAGCCCGAAAGATCTTCTCGATCTCCCTCATCCAGCTCTCAGCTAGCAATGGGTCGCTCTCCCCCTTAAAAGAGGGTGGCAACATCCTCTTGAACCTTTCCATGATGGAGGGTCCACCATGGTCCTGAGCTTGGGGAACTGGAGTTTGAGCCTACTACATCAAATGACAAACAATGCATATTCAACATAACATCATGCAATTAAACAAAATAGACTACTCTTTATCTTATTATTCTAACCTGAGCCTCCAACTAAGCCTGGTGTGCAGCCTGGGTGTGGGCTTGTGTCTGCATGGCCTACACTAGACCCTGCATGAACACTCTATAATCCACTGGTGGAGGTGGGGGAAGTACAGGTCCCTGAGGTACTGAGGCCTGCTCCTCACGCCTCTACTCGCCCTCACGAGCAGGAGCACCACCACGTCTACCACGGGAAGCCATGAGCTGTAATAAATTTAGCCACTATTAGAAACTAAGTTATTTAGTTCCTAACCACTTTCTTATTTATCATTCATTCATTATTTATCAATATACACATGTGGACAATTCTATAGAGACTTAGCATGTAATGAAGATAATGACTTATGTATTTATGTACAGTCTTAACCGGTTGGGCTCTGATACCAATCTTTGTGATGACACTCCTTATACCGGTACGATTATACCAATCCACGTCGGTATAGTGAGCATCACCACAGTGGGACATTTACCCAAGCACTAACACACATGATTGAGATTTACACAAATATAAATACAGAGTAGCGGAAGTAAAAGAACTACTGTCTTTTCATTTCATCATCCACATTAAACATACATGATCCATATAGCAATTTAAGGAACTAAGTCCACATAATGAAATACTAAATTCAAATTACATTGTTCGTCCACAAATTACATAAGTCTCAATTACGTACTATGAAAGTGAAAGTACAATGATGGTGACTCCACAACACTCTACTCTCCTCGCTCGGAGTCACTCTCAACGGTCTCCTCCAAGGAAGTAGGGTCATCTGCTAAACCTGTACGCCGAAGCATGAGTGAGTCTAAAAGACTCAGCAAGTAAACTCCATACACATCATACATGCATACATCACATGTAAGCCTTACATTCAATCGCATTAAATCAAAACAGGTAGCATGGTTGAACAATGTTAAGAAAACAACCTATCATGATATTTCAACCAATTTCATAACACAAGATACATGGTTTATGTCATTCCAAAATAAAATACCTACCGCATGCTTTCTACTTATCTATCCACATGAGAGCTACATTTATATTTAAGCTACAATATGATAGCAAATTAAGCATGGGATTTTCACACATAAGAAGGAAATGCTCCTAATATGGACTCTACATACTTTTGCACATGTAATTCACCATTATAAACACATTAAGTTTGTTGTTTTGACATGAATCTAACATTATCACATATCATGAATCACCATTTCACATTCTAGCACATTAGTTTCACATGTTTACACTACACAATCTCACATATACACATTCACATTGTTTACATTTGGATGCCGTGACACATAGTCCAAACCACCACTAGAAGGACACATTCACATAACACATAACACGTAGACGCCACCTAGGCAACACAGTGACGGCTCTTGGTACTGCGCAGACCGGGAGAAGTACTCTCCACCCTAACCAGTGGTACTTGTCCACCTCCAGGATTTCATCCTAATGCCCATAGGATATCAAACACATTGAACCTTCCCATGGGGACTTTACCACGATACGGTTCCACAGCCCTCTATGGAAGCAGTGTCACACACGGCACATTTTTCACATTCCAATTTAACACACACAATTTCACACAATTTGACACATAACTTACATTTTCACCATTTTGCACATGGTTCGGTTTTCCCTTAACATGGCATTACTGTTGACAGAGTTTGAACACTCAGGAATCTACACTAAACATGTTGGAAATTCACTGACAATCATAATCACAACAAGCATGCTTTGATAACTAAATTTTACACGAAAATCTCACAACCTCTTCTACTATTGCCCAAATCACATGAGATTTTAAAACACATGCTGGTTGCAGGTTTCACATCATACATACATATTCTCATATTTTTCTGAGCTATACAGAATTTACAGAAAATGAAATACTCATTCACATGCCATTAATAAATTAGTTATCATGGAATCACAACATTGTGGTCGAATTTAACAGTTCACTAACCTGCATCTAACATTCATAGCATCACAAAAAATTTTCCCCGAATTTATTATACATCATACAATTTACTGAGATTCTTAGAATAACCTACACATGCTCCCTATTTCCAATACAAAATTTTACAACAAATTGCATGGTTATGGGAAAATTCCAAACATTCGGGACATGGACTGACCTTCATACACATCATCTAGAAATTTTATGGCAATCAAAATTACACATGGATCACGTGAACATTAAGTACTAATTATAGAAATTCACAGAAATCTCACAATACATTCCATTATCTATATTACATAGTATATAACATTAACAATATATCCTCATGCGAAGAAATATAGAAAATAATCATATATAGGAAGAACAGTTCCCTGTTCTGTCCTGAAGAACTAAACGGCAAGGGCTGGCCATCCACAAGGGTTAACGGCATCATCGTCTGCCGCCAACTTAAGAGCTTAACGGCAAGGGATCTTGCCATTGAGTTCCTGTCTGTGCAAAAACACAGACCAAACTCCAAAAGATGGGTGAATGTGGGGGTTCCAGGATACGAAATAAATCTCATAAATACCTAAGACCTACTAGAAATATACATGGACAATGGGGATGGGTTACTTGCCTCAGTAAAAATCTCCAAGGGGATCTAAATGGCTGAGGAAGCTCTCCTTGGGCAGTGCCAAGAAGCCTCAACAATCCTCTTGCTCCAGGTTCTAGGTTGATGTAGACTTCAGTCCAGCGTTGGAGAAGCCTTCCCCAATGTTCAGACTTCCCTCCAGTCGTAATAGCTCGCCTGAAGGAGCCTCCAGTCGCCGGATCAAAGCCCACCAAGGTCAGGTTTTCTCTCGTTCTCTCACAGTTAGGGTTTCCCTTTTTGCAAAGAGCCAAGAGAGCTCTTTCAGTCACAAGGAGAGGTGTTTTATAAGCTAGGGTCTTGGGGTTTCACGCACTGCTGATGGGGGAGCCGTTGGGGACATCTCCCTAATCAGTGAGCAAGACCAACCCAAAATTTATGGATCTACTGCGCACAGAAATTCAGAGAAGTAGACGTCCACATACATGGCCGTCGACTTTAGTATTGGCGTCCATAGACATGGACGTTGACTTCTCATGGACGTCCATCCATGTTGACGCCAATTTGCTCTTCGGCCAGAGCATTAAAACCATGCAGAAAACCGTATATACGCTATATATATACATGCAATATATGTAGTATAATGTACACTCTACTACACCGTGCAAACAAACAATAATTACATCTAACCATACACATGCATACATAAGTACACCTTTCTAATATGTACGTAGATATCTACAGATGCATACATGAAATTACACACAAGCGTGACTCAACACGCGGCAAAATGACAAACATTTCGAACGCCTTACAAATTGAATTCACCTACAACAATAGTTTTCAAGCTAGCATTAAGATGGCACCATTTGAAGCACTGTATGGCAGAAATTGTAGATCGCCAGTATGCTGGAATGAAGTAGGTGAGCAACAATGGCTGGGACCAGACATGGTGCAGAGCACTAGCAAAGATATACAAATTATCAGAGACAGAATTAAGATAGCTCAGTCCAGGCAGAAGAGCTATGCTGATAAAAGAAGAAAGGACTTAGAATTTCAGACCGGAGATCATGTAATGCTAAAGGTATCCCCAACCAGAGGATTCCAAAGGTTTGGGATGAAGGCAAGTTAAGACCAAGATTCATAGGTCCATTTGAAGTATTGGACAGAGTTGGTGAGGTAGCGTATCGTTTAGCACTACCTCCCCGGTTTTCGACAGAACACACATCTTCCATGTGTCCATGCTAAGGAAATACATGTACGATCCGTCACACGTAATCCGCTATGATGATATCATTCTGAACAAAGATATGACCTATGAAGAAAGACCAGTAAAAATCTTAGACAAGAAGATGCAACAGCTTCGGAATCGATCCATACCCGTGGTCAAGATACTGTTGAGAAATCACGAAGTTGAAGAAGCCACTTGGGAGCCTGAAGCAACAATGCACCGGAATTATCTGGAGTTATTTAGTAAGTCATTCGTCCTCTTACGATTCTGTGAATTTAGGGACCAAATTCTTTTAAGAGGGGGAGGATGTAGCACCCTTGATTTTTAAAATTCAAATAAAAAAATAATAATAATAATATATTTTCTATTTTTAATAAATGAGGAAAATTGATTTAATTGAATAAATGGATAGAAAATAAGAGGAATAAAAGGAAATTAAGCAATACCCGTTAAGCTAAATTATTAATGGGTCACACTAATGAACCAAACCAAATAGTATGGGCCCAATTGTGTGAAGCCCACCATGGGATGGGAATTAAATATCCAATTTCGGATTCAATTAATTAATAAATGGAAAGAGGTTAAAATAAATGCTAATTAACACATATATATCCTAAAAAGGAGTCCTACACTTACCCTAACCCCCTACCCACGAAATTAGCTCTCTCCCCAGCCTTATTA
Source organism: Colocasia esculenta (assembly GCA_014218235.1). Lineage (NCBI taxonomy): Eukaryota > Viridiplantae > Streptophyta > Magnoliopsida > Alismatales > Araceae > Colocasia > Colocasia esculenta. The sequence continues at coordinate 8,440 of JACBKR010002214.1, forward strand.
GGTGGATAAATGAGAGAAAATGGGAGAGAAATATGGAAATTCAGAATTTTAAATAGGAGGAAAGAGTTTTAGATGGAAAGGACTCTATTAGTAAGCTTAAATACCAAAAACTCAACCCTAGCAACCCATTTTCATTCCTGGAACTCTGGAGAACGAGGAGAAGGGCTGGAGACAAAGGAGCAAGGAGGAGGAGGCTAGAACAAGGAGGAGTTTTGCCATTTTCGTCACCAAACTAGGGTTTTATCTCTTCAACAAAAGTTAGGCAATCTCTCAAGCTAAAATCGTGTAAAAATTACCCTAGGTAGAATTCATGATACTCTTCAAAAGCCCTCTACTCTCGTTGCATTTTGCTCATCCATTTGGTGAATTTATTGCTTGAATCCCTGCTGTTACCATGAACTCAAAATCTCATGTTATCTCTAATCCATCACATGTACTTGTTCCCATGCCACAAGAAAATTCTCATTTATACTAAATTGCATTAGCTTTCAAACGCCCCTAGTCTTGCTCTATTTCGATCTCCCACAATGGAGAATTAATTCTTTGAATCCCTATTAGATACATGCACCTGACCCTTCATGTTTGCTTGTGAACCTTGTTTATACTTGACTACAGATCATGAGAAATTTCTCATAAATACTAAATCGTGTTAGATTTCAAACGCCCCTAGTTTCAAAATTTTTCATTAAGTATTCATCTCTAATTAATTTGTTGAACCTTGACTGCGCCTATTTAGGTAACCAAAACATAACCTGATCAAAGCATGTCTAAACCATGTATATTTTCACATTAATCATGCATGTTGATAGATCTGCGTGTCTACTTTCATTTAAAACTGGTTCGTGACTTTTGGATCATTGTGCGATTTTATATGGAATTTACAAGTACCCTGTGTCAAACAGGAATCGCCCTGAAAAAAGGAAAAAGGGCAGGACCCCTTCTGATATCGCGACGGCGCGATCCGCCGCGATACCAGCGGGTCGCGGTCGGCCGCCCGGTCGTGTCTTGAACGTGGTAGGTCTTGCCGCCACGTTACCCTCCCGGTTCAAGCCAGGACGGCCCGGTCTGAGTATCGCGCCTGAGCCGCCTGTCGCGATTTGAATAGCGACAGGTAGGTCCACCGCGATTCAAGGACTTCGGCCAGAATGTTTAATTAAGCATATACCCCTGCTGTTTTGGCTATATAACCCCTATGTAGTCATGATTAACCCATATTAATGTTAATTCGACTTGGGAAGTTAATAATGGCATTAAGGATATAAAATTTAATTACTTTAAATGACATTTGCACGACTTGTCATATCCTCAAGATTTCTTTACACTCACACACACATAATATTATAAATTGCCATTTGACCCTGATAAATTATGCAATAATGTATTCGGTAAATTAGAGAAATAAATGACTAAATTACCCTATTTTTATTAAATACAATTGTTTTCATTTTATACGAGCATTTTAAATACTGTTATTGTTTTCCGTCGGCTTCGAGCACTCGAGGCACGACGGACCCATTTTCTACACACCTTCTCTTGACTTGGACCACCTCTCCACGGGGAATACTCTCGATTGGACTAGGGAATCCTTGTCAAGATCTCTGTAAGTCTTCTTGGCTTTGGCACACGTCCTTAGTCAACGAACTGGTTGTACCTCAAAACCCGTTCCATCATAGGGATCAGTACGATCCATGGCCTTACAGTTTCCTTCTCGTCTTGGGTTCACGTCGGACCACCTGACCCTTGTACACGGCACGGCTAAGGGGGCGGTTGTGATTTCTACCAGATTGCCGGCACCCGACCTGGTGCTGTGCAACCGTTACTATCGGAATTTCACGTTGTTTTACCGAATTGTCCCTATCTCATCTAATCTCTATATCCTCTCATCTGTTCACGTTCTCTCTACACTCTCATCTATCTCGTCAAGTACTCTCTTATCTATTTCTTGGTACACTATTGGCCATTCTTGTGATTGTCTAAGATAAAGAAATGACTAATGCTAGCGCAATAGGGCCCGATCAGGTCCTGGGAGGAGCGCCCGAAAAGTGCCAGTGCCCATGGGAGTTAAAATGATCAAGGATGTGATACAACATGCATCCAGCGCCAGTTTACTATCTAGATCAATCTATGACAATCAAAGTACTACCTCTACAAGTTCAAGCGTGATCGCTACTAGTGTACCGTTGTGCAATTTACATTTTATAACGTTACATGGCCATTCTATTGTCCTTCTCGTTGTACTATTTTCCCTATGCTAGTTTCTATTGTTCTCTCATTATCATGACATGCTCTACATGACTATTCTCTCTACATAGCCTGCCATTAAAACATTAACTATTTAAACCATACTTGTGTTCATGAGATATTAAGTCCTACTGAGCGTTATTCGCTCATCCTGTGTATTTATTTAATGTGTTACAGGTGAGTCGGATCATGACCACACTCACAAAGATGGGACCGATGAGGAGGCTCAGGAGTGACCTTCCTGCAACCAGTGATGTCTAGTAGTAGTCTGTTATTATAGTTATGAGTTAGTGAGTCAGTTAGTCATTATGTAATAGTTTGATTTTGAATAAAGTACTTTGGGCCCTAGTTTTGTCTCTGATACGTTGATGTAATAGTTAGTTCTTGATGTTTGATGAGTTTTTAATGAATGTAATGATGACTGGTGGACTATTAATGAAATATGAGGTTGTTTGGTATTATTTCCATTTGTGTAATGGTTTGTTATTTATTTCTCGCTCTGTACTATTTAATAATTGTAATTTCGCTCCGATATTCTGCGTCGGGGCGTTACAATACTACTAATATACAACCTAGCTAAACTCTCAACCGACTGCTTCTTCTTCATAGGCAAGAAATCCACAGTCTTAGAGAATCTATCTACAACTACCCAAATCGAGTCATTGTCCTTCACTGATCTGGGCAAACCCGTTACAAAATTCATAGTGATGGCCTCCAACTTCCATACTGGGATCTCCAACTTCTGCATAAGACTAGATGGTCGCTGATGCTCGGCCTTCACTTGTTGGCATACTAAACACCTGAATATAAAATACGCCACATCCTTCTTCATGCCAGACCACCAAAAAGACCTCTTCAAATCCTGGTACATGTTAGTGTTACCTAGATGAATAGAGAATCTCGATCTATGAGCTTCTGTAAGAACATGCTCACGAACATCTACAATATCGGGAACACAAACACGGTGTTGAAATCTAATGACACCGTCCTCATCGTGAGCAATTCCCGCCTTGCCTACCAATTCCTGAAGCCTAGGATCAGCCTTTTGCTGCTCAATCACCTCATCAAGCACAGTAGACCGAATAGACAACTGAGCTACAAAAGCCTGGCATAATAGAGGCTCTAACTCATTCATCGCACAGGCAACATCCTCCAACATCTTCCACTCTTGTTGGAGCAAGGATATCTTCCTGCCAAGAGCATCCACTACGACATTCACCTTCCCTAGATGATACTGAAGGTCGAAGTCATAGTCCTTGAGTAACTCAATCCATCTCCTCTGCCACAGGTTTAATTCCTTTTGAGAGAAGGGATTTCTCAAGCTCTTATGGTCAGTGAACACCTCAAATCTGACACCATAAAGATAGTGTCTCTAGATCTTTAGTGCATGAACCACTACCGCAAGCTCTAAATCATGAGTCGGATCGTTACGCTCATGCTCCTTTAATTGACAAAAGCATATGCCACTACCCTTCCCTACTGCATCAACGCACAGCCTAAACCAATCTGAGATGCATCCAAGTAAATGGCAAAGCCCTCTACACCACTCGATAATACCAATACCGGTGCAGAAGTAAGCTTAACCTTCAATAATTGAAAGCTACTCTCATACTCCTCAGACCAGACAAACTTCACACCCTTCCTGGTTAGTTTAGTCAAAGGTGCGGCGATAGATGCAAATCCCTCAATGAATCGCCTATAATAACCCGCTAAACCAAGGAAACTCTGAATCTCTAACGGGCTTCTGGGAATCTCCCAATCTAATACAGCCTGGACCTTCGCTAGGTCAATTGCTACACTAGCACCAGGGATAACATGCCTAAGGAAATGAACCTCGCGCATCCAAAAATCACACTTGCTTAACTTTGTATACAGCTTGTGCTCTCGGAGAACTTCTAACACTACCCTCAAATGCTCACGGTGTGTGGCCTCATCTGGAGAGTAGACCAACACATCATCAATGAACACCACCACAAAACTATCTAGATAAGGTCTAAAAACCCTATTCATGAGATCCATGAACGCTGCAGGGGTGTTGGTTAGACCAAATGGAAGAACTAAAAACTCATAATATCCATAACGAGTCCTAAAGGCCGTCTTGGACACGTCTTCACTCCTAATCCTCAATTGATGATAGCCGGACCGTAAATCGATCTTGGAAAAGATCTATGCATTCTGTAACTGCTTAAATAGATCATCAATCCGCGGTAAGGGGTACTTGTTCTTTATAGTCACCTGTTTGAGCTTCCTATAATCGATGCACAACCTAAGTGAACCATCCTTCTTCTTTACAAATATATAGGTGCCCCAAGGAGATACACTAGGGCGAATAAATCCCTTATCCAGAAAATCTTGCAACTGCTTCCTCAACTCAGCTACTTCCGCAAGTGCCATCTAGTATGGAGCCTTTGAGATAGGAGAGGTGCCTGGAAGCAACTCTATGGTAAACTCTATCTCTCTAGCCGGTAGCAATCCAGACAAATCATCAGGAAATACATCTGGAAATTCCAACACTACATCAATCTCCTCAAGGGTAGGTGACTCATCAGCCTTCGGTACTAATACCACGCTGGCAAGGAAAGCCTCGCATCCCTTGTTCACCATCTTCATCGTCTTCATGGCAGAGATAACATACCTTCCGCTAAGTTCCTTGGTAATGGATGTAAAAACTCATTCTCACCAGGAATACGGAAAGTAATCTTCTTTCCACGACAATCCACTAAAGCATAATGCTCCTCAAGCCAATCCAGACCTAGAATTGCATCATAGTCCTTCATCTTTAGCAAAAAGAAGCACCCATCTAAGACTCGGTCCTCAATGCACACAGGTAACGATGGAATACACTTCCTAGTCGATACCGTTCCCACTGTTGTGTACACAGACAAAGGGACCTCTAACTCCTCGGCCTCTACACTAGACTCTAATGCTAACTGCCTAGCAAACCACTCGGAAATGAACGAGTGAGTGGCACCCGTATCAAACAAAACTCGAGCGTGCACACCCATGAAAAAAACTGTACCTTCCGTGACGTGCTTCGCCTGCTCGACATCCTCTCACGCTAACACAAACACTCGAGCTTGGGATCGAGGCCTTCCTGGACTTCCTGCTGCCGCTGTTGGGGCTGGAACTGCACGCTGGACTCCCTACTGAAGTCTGGGACAGTCTCGGATCTGATGCTCACTGCTTCCGCACTTGAGGCATTTCCCTAGTAACTTCCAGCACTTCGTACCACCATGTGCCCTTCCACAGTGAGGACACTCCTTTTTCCACTAGGCTTGACGTCGGGGGTCCGCGGTGCAACTGCCTGCTGACTAATCGCTACCACGGGATGCTGCGGTGACCGGTACGCTGCCTTCTTCCTATCCTGCCGCTGGAAAGGAGGTGCAGACCTCTTCTGCGAAGCCTTCTTCTCATCCAAGTGCTACTCCATCTCGCTCTCTTGCCTACATGCAGCGCTAAGAGCTTCATCCAGGGTATGATGATCGAATGCCACGAGCCTCGATCTAAGTGATGGCTTAAGGCCCATCACAAACTTCTTTGCTTTCCTGCGCTCATCAGCCACTATGTGAGGTGCATATTTGCACAATTCTGTAAACCTAGTCTCGTACTCAAGTACGGTCATGGAGCCCTAAGTAAGATTAAGAAACTCCTGCTCCATCTTGTCTTGAATATGCTCCGGGACGAACTTGGCCGAAAGAGCCTCACGAACTCATCTCATGTCACCTCGATAGCATCGTCCTCAAACCGGGTGCGCAGTAAAGAGAACCACCATACATCGGCTCACTCCTGCAACAAAACTACTCATAAGGACCAATCTAAACGAATCTAAACTTAATACAAATAACTGCATGAATAACTAACACATACCTGTAGCATGTAGGTGGCCAAGCTGACCTTGTCCTCCTCAGTACACCTAATAGCTCAGAAGATCTTTTCGATCTCCCTCATCCAGCTCTCCGCCAGTAAGGGCTGACTCTCCCCCTTACAAGAGGGTGGAGCCATCCTCTTGAATAGCTCCATGATGGAAGGAACACCATGGTCATGCTCCTAGGGAACTAGAGCTGCAGCCTGAGACTGAGCCTGCTACAACAAGCAATATAACATCACGTAAGCAACATAGCAATATAATAGCAACATAGAAATCATATATTTAAATAAAACAGACTACTCTATCTCCAATTCTAACCTGAGCCTCCAGTTGAGCCTGGAGTGTAGCCTGAGTATGCGCCTGTGTCTTCAAAGCCTGCACCAGACCTTGCATGAACACTCCATAATGCACAGGCAGTGGTGGAGGAAGTATAGTAGGACCCTGTGGTGCTGGGGCCTGCTCCTCTCCTCTCGCCTCTGCTCATCCTCACGAGCATAGGCCGCCTACCACAAGAAGCCATAGCCTATAAAACAATTTAAATCACAAATAGAAACTAAGTTATTTAGCCCTAACCATGTTCTTACTATCTTTCTTTCTTTATAATCATTTCTACACATGTGGACTAATTCTATAAAGACTTAGCATATATGAAGATGATGGTATATTCATGTACAATCTCAACCTCTCTCTGATACCAATCTCTGTAACGATCCTCCTTATACCAGTACGATTATACCAATCCACGTCGGTATAATGAAAGCTGTCACAGTGGAACATTTACCCAACACTTACACTAGATTGAGATGTACACGAATAACAAAAATATTACAGCGGAAATAAATGAATTAATCTTATTCCATCATCATCATTCTATCCACAGTCCATTTAGTAAAAAGAAAATACAAATGTCCACATGATACAATTCCAAAGTAAATACATTGTCCATATGACATACATCACTTAATGATTACATACTTATAAAAAATGAAAGTACAATGTCGAAATCTCCACAACACGAGCTTCTGGTGTCGCGACGGCCAATCCACCGCGATCTCAGAAGGGGTCACGACAGGAAGAACCGTCGCGTTCTGAACTCGACGGGTCGACATGTCGTGACCTACCCCGGTTCACCCCAACGCCCGGTTCATCAGAACTTGACCAGACATAGTGGCGCGACCTGATTGTGACTGTTAACCCCATCGCGACCTGACTCCTGAACGCGCCGATCCGCCTTGTCGCGACCTGATCACGACAGTACCCTGCATCGCGACAGCACCAGAGCGACCAGAATCCTGATTTTTCCCTTTTAACCCTACCATATATGTCTATTAAACTTGTTAAGCCTAAATTAACTACAGTCATGAATAATTTTAAACTGTTAATTATTAATAAGCATTATTACATGGCTTTAATTAATTTAAATGCTATATGCATAACTATACATGTTCTCTTGATTTCTTACACTTGCACACACTTAACAATCATGGTTGCCATTAAACCCTATTAAATTACTCAATAACGTATTTGGTAATTAAGTGAAATTAATTACTAAATTTTCCTATTTAATTAATTACACTTGTCTTCGTTTTACTTGCACGATTTATATACTGTTACCGCTTCCCTCGGCCCTCGAGCACTCGAGTCACGAAGAACAATCGTTTTACACATTTTCTCTTGACATGAACCACCTCTCCATCGGGAATACTCTCGACTGGACCAGGGACTCCTTGTCAAGGCCTCCGTAAGTCTTCTTGGCTTTAGCGCACGTCCTTAGTCGACGAGCTGGTTGTACCCTTAAAACCAGTTACACCCCTAGGGATCAGTACGATCCAAACGACCTTAGTGAGTTCTCTCTTATCTTGGGAACACGCCGAACAATTTAGCCTGTGTTCGTAGCACGGCTAGTGGGCGGTGGTGACTTCTACCAGACTGCCAGCACTCGACTTGGTGCTGTGCAACTGTTACTATCATGGTTTAACGTTGTTTTACGATTATACCCCTATGTCATCTAATATCTCGTTTCTCACATCTATTCACTTTCACTCTATACTCTCATCTCTCCTTGGTACTCTATTTGGCCATACAATTGATTGTCTAAAATAATAAACAGTGTTATATGCCAGTGCAATAGGACCGGTCTGGTCCTGGGGAGAGCGCCCGAAGAGTGTCATTTCCTCGCGAGGGTTACATGATCAGGATGTGTACGACATGCATCTAGCGCCATTTAATATTCTAACAATTAATCTATGACAATCAAACTGCTATCCATTCAAGTGCTATATATGTGCTATCATGCTATTATCGTTACATGGCCATCTATTATCGTTCTTGTTGTGCTATTTTCCATGTGCCAATGCTATTGTTCTCTTGTTATCGTTACTTGCTCTACTTGACTATACTCTTGAGTTACCCTGCCATTTAACACATTAATTATTTAAAGCGTGCTTGTTCTCATGAGATATAAGTCCTACTGGGCGTTATTCGCTCATCATGTGCATTTATTACATGTGTTTAGGTGAGTCTGATGGAGACAACCACACTCACGAGGATGGGACTGACAAGGATGTTGCTCAGGAGTGACCGATCAACTATCTTGGCGTAGTAGATAGTAGATTAGTAGTCATTTAGTCAGTATGTATTAGTTTGAATTTCAATAAAGTACTCTGGGCCCTAGTTATTGCTCTGATTGATGGATGTAATAGATATTGGATGGATTATTAATGAAATTGGATTTATTTGATATTATTCCCATTTGTGCAATGGTTTGTTATCTCGCTCCGTACTATTTTATAACTGTGACATTGCTCCGATATTCTGCATCGAGGAGTTACAGTTTTGTGGTATCAGAGCCTAGGTTATTCTTAAGTATAGGATGATCTAGGTTTGACCTGCCTTGACTTAGAGTTTAAATTCCATACCTATGTGAGATGGGTAAAACCAAGGGTAATAAGATAAAATAAACTCACACACGCACAAACTTAGTGCAACGTCAATGACTTACATCTAAATTTTCTTTTGAAGGAACTTAAACACTAGAAATGACATCGGAGCGTGCTCAACTCCGTAACATGCAACACACCATCCAGCAGCTTACCCAGGCTTTACTTCAGGCTGCTGGAGCGAATAATAATAATAACCGAGGAGCAGGAGAATTACACAGGAATTTCCGCAATCTGAATCTGTCTCGATTCAGTGGGACCACTGATCTCGATGAAGCGGATAACTGGTTGAAGGAGATTGAACGCATCTTCCGCATTATGCAATGTGCGGATGGAGATAACCTGTTACTAGCAACTTTCCAGCTGAAACGAGACGCTCGTGCGAGGTGGGAGTCCGTCGAAGCCACAAGAGCAGATGCACAATTTACATGGAATGAGTTCAAGGAGCATTTCAACTCCAAGTATTTTTCAGAAAGAGTCCAAGAAAGGAAAGCCTCTGAATTTGCAGCACTCAAGCAGAGGAATCTCACTGTAGCTGAGTATGAGGCTCAGTTCTCCGATTGGCACGATATGCCAATTATTTGGTCGGCACAGAAAGAATGAAGGCCAAGCTCTTTCTTAATGGGCTCAGGCCAGCATATATCACACAGCTGGCACCTCTAGACATCCAGACTTATCCAGAGATGGTGAAGAAAGCCCAATTACTAGAGGATGCGACCGACTTTACCGAGCGCATCAAAGGCAGAATGGTAAAGAAGGAACAGACCTCAGAAGCACCAAGCAAGCCCATTAACGACAAGAAAAGGCCATTAAGTATCACTGACGGGACAAGCCAGGAGCAGAAGCCCAAAGTCCGCACTCCTACTGCTCCAAACAACAAACCAAGATGCAAACATTGTGACAAGCTAGGTTACACGGCAGAAGAATGCTGGAGAAAGGTAGGCGCATGCCTACGTTGTGGGAGTTGAGAGCACCGTATACCGACTGCCCTCTGCTTAAGGAAAATGAGAAGCGTCCAGCGGGCCAGAGAAAACCGGCCGACTGCAGGCCCTACAAGAGCTGGAAACCACCGAGGAAGGTGGAGTTGTGGAAGGTACACTACCTGTCTTTTCCCAATCAGCATTTTTTTTGTTTGACACTGGTGCAACACATTCATTTATATCACAAGCATTTGCTGATACATTAAATGAAAAACCTACATCCATGGAATTTGAATTGTCTGTCACTACACCATTGGGAGAAAAAGCTCAATTAAACAAATACTTTCCATTAGCTAATGTTAATATTGGTGAACTCAATCTGAGAGCTGAATTGATCTATATGCCCATGGAGGGCTACGATGTTATTCTGGGAGCCGATTGGTTGTCCACGTATGGGACTATCATAGACTGTAGAAGAGGGAAGATCTCCTTTAGTGAATTATCTAAATTGACCTTCACAGGACGTAGACACAAGAGGCACTTGTCTCTCGTCTCTGCTATAATAGTACAAAACATGATAAGAAAGGGTTGTGTGGCATTTCTTTCACAATTGTGGATGAAAAGAAAGAAACTAAGATATCAGACATCCATCTAGTGCAAGAATACCCCGGTGTATTTCCCGATGAGCTGCTAGGAATTCCACCTGAAAGGGATGTAAATTTCTCAATTGATCTCATACCTGGAGCTACACCGGTATCATGCCAACCTACAGAATGTCCCTGGCATAATTGAAAGAGTTGAAGGAACATTTGATGGAGTTGCTGGAAAAGGGATTTATCCAACCAAGTACTTCTCCTTGGGGAGCACCGGTGTTGTTCGTCAAGAAGAAGGATGGATCTCTGAGGCTATGCATCGACTACAGGCAGTTGAATAATCTCACCATCAATAACAAATATCCTCTGCCTCATGTTGATGAGTTATTTGATCAGATATCAAGAGCCGAATATTTCTCTAAGGTTGACCTTAGATCGGGATATCATCATATGAGAATAAAGGATGCAGACATTTGCAAGACAACTTTTAGGAGCAGGTACGGTCATTATGAATTTGTAGTCATGCCTTTTGGACTAACTAATGCTCCTGCAACTTTTATGCAATTGATGAACAACATTTATCGGCCCTACCTCGACAAGTTCGTCGTGGTCTTTATTGATGATATTCTCATATACTACAAGACCAAGGAATAGCATGAGGAGCATCTGAGGATCGCTCTGCAGATCCTGCGGGACAACAAGCTCTACGCCAAATTGAGCAAGTGTGAATTCTGGCTCGAGGAGGTGTCATTTCTAGTCCACATTATATCCAAGGATGGTATCGCTGTCGATCCTTCCAAGGTAGAAGTTGTACTCAACTGGGAAAGGCCGCCAATGTCATGAGGATTAGAAGCTTTCTTGGACTGGCTGGTTACTACAGACGGTTCATAAAAGACTTCTCCAAGATAGCAGTACCTCTTACTCTCCTTATTCAAAAAGAGAACCCATATGTCTGTAATCTTCTTTATCTTTCATATTAATAAAATTCTCCCTAGGAGTTGTGTGGTGGTGGAGTGGTTACCTTATCCCCTTTCTGAGGGGGTGAGCACTCTCCCTCTGCCTCTTCTAGGTATTCGTTAAAAAAAAAAAAACCCATATGTCTGGAGCAAGGAGTGCGAGAAGAGCTTCCAGACACTGAAACAACTCTTGACATCTTCACCTGTCCTCGCATTACCAGTCGAGGGCGAAAGATTCTTAGTCTACATGATGCATCTGGAATCGGTCTAGGCTGCGTGTTGATGCAGAATGAGAAGGTGATAGCTTATTCTTCAAGGCAGTTGAAGCCACATGAAGTTAATATCTTGTCCATGATTAGAACTAGCCGCAGTGGTATTTACGCTAAAGATCTGGAGGCATTACCTGTACAGAGAAAAATCATTGTCTAGTCTGACCACAAGAGCCTAAAGTACCTATTTTCTCATAAGGAACTTAATATGCGGCAAAAGAGATGGCTGGAGTACTTGAAGGATTTTGATTTCAACATTCAATATCACCCAAGTAAAGGTAATGCAGTAGCTGATGCACTTAGTAGGAAGCTAGTAGCTTCTTTATCTTGTCTAGTTATGGGCGAGATGCAATTGTTAGAGCAATTTGCCAGTCTGGATCTGAATATTGAGTAGAGAAGTGATAAAATGTTAGTTGCCAACCTTAGAGCTAAACCGATATTTTTGCCGAAATCAGGGAGCAGCAGGATAACGACCCATTCCTGGTCTGAGTCAGGGAGACCATAGCAGACAAGCCTGATTTCTCTATCACTGAAGACGGGAGACTATTATTCCAAGCCAGGACTTGTGTGCCTGACAACGAAGAGTTAAAGAGGAAGCTGATGGATGAAACCCACAAGACTAAATAGACTATTTACCCAGACACAACCAAGATGTAACAAGACATGAAAAGGTCATTTTGGTGGCCCAACATGAAGCGTGAGGTGGCTGAGCATGCCGCGCACTGCCTCACCTGTCAGCAGGTAAAAGCAGAACACTGTCATCCTGCGGGTGTACTTAGACCCCTGGACATATCGAAATGGAAGTGGGAAAGCATCGGAATGGATTTCATCATGGGTTTACCCCGAACTCGTGGTGGACTTGATGCTATCTGGGTTATTGTTGACCGTTTGACTAAGTCCTCACATTTCCTTGCCATTAAAAGTACCTAGAGTGTTGATGTGTTAGTAGCCTTGTATGTGAGAGAGATTGTAAGACTACATGGAGTTCTGGTATCCATAGTCTCAGATCGTGACCCTAGATTCACTTCTAGATTCTGGAAGGGATGATGATCAGTTTATCCCCATGTAATTTAGATAAATTAAATAACTATTTTGGTGATTAAAAAACTAAAATAAAGGTTAATCTAACAAGTTTTCCATGAGATTTGTAGCACAGGAAATGAATCTCAAAAAATCAAGAAAAACTAGTAAGTATCTTCATCCAGTGAAGCAGAAATCAGAATTGAAGACTCAATGGCAAGCAGTAGCAGGATTGAGGATATTCCTCAAGATTTCATTGAACCTACTGGGCAAATTGGAGAGGTTGTGCCTCCCTCCTCCTGGGTAGCTTCAATACTTCGGGATGTGCTGGACTCTCTAACCAGCACTCATGTGGAGCAAGAGATCGTAGTTGATTTAGCTGCAGAGGGAGACATTGTGATGGAAGAAGCTCCCATTCTGGGGGAGCAAAATGTTGTGTCTAAGGATGTGGCAACAGGCCACAGTGAGGATGTGCAAATGGAAGATGCTTCTATTGAGGCGGAGCAGTCAATTGAGAAGGAAGCAACATCTCAGGGGGAGCGCACTGCTAGTGTCCCCGTTGATGATCAGTTCAGAGAAGGCATTGTGGAGAGTGCCTCAGATGATGTAAATGATGATCATGTGGAGCCCGTTGCAAGGGCAAGCAGAAAAGGGAAACAAGTAGCTCCGGAGATTCCCCTCCTCATAAGGAAGCCCCATCGGAGGGTAAAGAAGAACATCTTAAGATCAATTTGAAGCCTCTTATTGACAGAATGGATGAACAAGGGAAGATTTTGTGCTCTGTGCAATCTGATATTGCTTCTATCTTTATAAGCCAGAGTACTTCAGCTAAGGAGATGGGCATGGTCAGAAATGCAGTTAGATGGGTGCGAAGTGAGCTTATTAGCATTAAGGAGTCTATAGCTACACTTGCAGATTTGGTGAGGGCGCAGTCCACAAATTCCCCTCTTGCTCCTTCTTCTGTAGAACCAGTCCACAGTTCTGGGCCTTCAGAGGCCAGGCAACAAGATGCTAGGCCATCAGGGCCAATTTTAGAAGAACCAGCAGGTCCATCCGGGCCACAGGTTGTTGAAGAGGTAGCAACTGTAGTGCAGGAACATGTTGAAGCTGTAATGACTGGGCCACCAGGGCCAATAGAGGATGTTTCTGGGCCAACAGGGCCAGTGGTTTTCAAGGGTGAGATTCCAAGAGTAGAAGAACCAGCTGTAGCTCTAGAAGCCCCTGATCCTTCTCCTCTTGCAACTCCAGCCCCTCCTTCACCACCATCTTCCTCCACAGCACCACCAGCACCTATCCCTTTCAAACAACTCATGCCTCGCACCATCTCTTCCCCAACACCATTTCCTTCCCAATCCACTTCATCTCCTGTCTCCTCCACTATCATACCTCCACCTTCATCTTCTGTTGAGGTTCCTCCAGCATCTTCATCCGCTAGAGCCTCTTCCTCTGGTCCTCCCTCTTCAAGACCATCTAATATCCCTTCTATTTCTCCACGGTCATTCTTTCATCCTCCTACTCCTCCCTCCTTTATTACCTTTATACCTAAAAGTACACAACTTGCAAGTGCATTTCTCAATAAATTCGAGGATGAGTTGGAACTTAACACACTCACCTCAGTCCTAGAAGTTGCCTCTCATGTCCACAAGACTGGTTCTCCTAGTCCTGTCTCTAAAAAGAGGAAACACTCAACCACTCTTGATCTTCCCTTCAAACCCAAATTTCCTTCTCTTTGATTTTCCCTCACTACTGACAATCGAAGGAAACCAATCTATTGTGAATATCTCCAAAAGTTTATCCTTGCCACCATTTTTAGTGTTCGTTTTCCCAATCTATCTTATCACCTCAATATTGTCCTTCCCTATTGCCACATCTCCAAGGCTGATCAATCCAAAATCTTCCAAATGGCTGAATGCAAGTCTGAAGATCAGTGGGCCAAGGGGCACAAGGCACTCTACAACAAGTTTCTACTTGCAAAGTCAGATCAGTTTTCACCCCGGGACCACCCACTCACCCTCTCTGAGTGGTTTGTCCTTCATCACCAAGCACTTTGGGCACCCTTTATCCACAAGGAAATCAGACTCATTCGGCACTTCCAGCTCTACAATGACTATCGTTATCTCAACAAGTTACCTGAAGTGCAGTCGGGTCATTCCAGAGAGTCATTGCTTTGCTCAAAATTGAAAATCAATTTAATTACTCCTTCAAAGTGGATTTTGCTACCCTGAAAATGTCAGAAATTGTATTTCTTCCAAAGTTACACTCCCTGGTCATGGACTCCTCAGTTGGTTCTACTATCTTTGAGATATTTGCTCGTGTAATGGGAAGAATCTCAGCTCAGCAGGGTCGCCTTCCTTCCTTCCAAAGATTCCTCTTTAGAGATTTTCGTCTGGGCCATATCTCAACTGAGGTTCTTGCTCCTCTGCTATCAGAATGTGAAATGTTGTCTCCCACCGACTAAGAAAAGCATTATAATCAATCTGCCCTTCAGTTGGAAAGTCTGAATAGCTCGTTGTTCAAGGCAGGCAAGCCCCCTCTCTCAGCTGAAGCATTCTTAGACTCAAATTCTATCAATCCGGTTCAGGAGCTCTTTGTTCAGTGGGTAGAGCAGTACAAAGTCTTTCTCTCCTTGAAAAAGGAACTGAAGGACAATCAAATTTTATATCCAAATTCTATTGATCAATTCCTTCAGCGTGCCAGTTTTGGAAAAAGCAGTTTCTACAAATTCACTCTTGATCGGGATCATTATGCCCGCTTCTTAGCAGAACAGCGGCAGCTTCATATCAAACGAATGATTCCTGATCTAGGATCCTCCTATTCATCGAAAGTGGGGTCTTTCAGCAATTTTTTTAAGACCAGGAGCTTAAGGCTTGGGACATCATTTCCCGACATGCCTCTCTTTTGTCTCCTGTAGTCTACCTCCCTGTACCCCCTCGGGATAAATGAAATAATTCCTTACTCTCATTCTTCTTTTCTCAACATCTTTGTCTCAGTATGATATCTTTTTGCTTAATGACAAAAAGAGGGAGAAATATAGTCTTTTTGAAATACAATTCTCATTTTATTTTCTGAGGATTCACATAAATTTATTCATGAACATCTATGAATTTTGTTATGTTTTATCATCACCAAAAGGGGGAGATTGATGATCAGTTTATCCCCATGTAATTTACATAAATTACATATCTATTTTGGTGATTAACAAAACTAAAATAAAGGTTAATATAACAAGTTTTCCATGAGATTTGTAGCACAGGAAATGAATCTCGAAAAATCAAGAAAAACTAGAAAGTATCTTCATCTTGTAATACTTAAAGTTCAGTGCATATAAACTTTCTAAGTACACATCGATTTCTCTAAATGTTATAATGATTTCATTGCAAGTCATAACGATTTCCACTCATATCGATTTCATGATTTCATAACAATTTCCTTACCCCTATCGAGTTCATTTTTGTAACGATTCGCTAAGTGATCGTATCAATTTCAATCTCAGAATGATTCGCTAAGTGATCGTATTGATTTCGATCTCAGAACAATTCGCTAAGTGGTCGTATCGATTTCGATCTCAGAATGATTCACTAAGTGCTTGCATCGATTTTGATCTCGGAATGATTCGCTAAGTGATCGCATCGATTTTGATCTCACAACGATTTGATAAGTGATAACACGGTTTACTCTCACAACGATTTGCTTTCACATCTATTTGATAAGTGAGAACAATGATTTGCTCTCACAATGATTTACTTTCACATCGATTTGGTAAGTGAGAACAACGATTTGCTCTCACAACGATTTGCTTTCACATCGATTTGATAAGTAAGAACAACGATTTGCTCTCACAATGATTTGCTTTCACATTGATTTGATAAGTCAGAACAACGATTTGTTCTCACAACGATTTGCTTTCACATCGATTTGGTAAGTGAGAACAACGATTTGCTCTCACAACGATTTGCTTTCACATCGATTTGGTAAGTGAGAACAACGATTTGCTCTCACAACGATTTGATAAGTGAGAACAACGATTTGCTCTCACAACGATTTGTTAAGTGAGCATAACGACTTGGTCGCCAGAACGATTTGATAAGTCTAATAATGACTTAGTCATCATAACGATTTGCTTACAACGATTTGGTTATAATGATTTGTCTGTAATGATTCGTTCTTAAACGATTCACTCATACAACAATTTCATAAGTGATTCTCACAACGATTTCTTGAAATATAATGACTTGATATTCAAATATCTTGACAAGTCAAAGTCGTCCCACATATTTCTCTTACATCCAAGCATTAAATATAACCGTACATTTCTTTGCACGATGCATGTCCAGATATCTTCTATTCTTATGCTTCTACATGCAATATCTTTTGGAAAGACAGAATGGAATTTCTATTTTGATGTATTCTCACTCTAACGTTGACTGATAATAAGAGACAGCTTAGTTGTCTACGTTTTAGCATTTAATGTGTGCAGGTCTCTGACAGCACGACTCTATACAATGTTGTATAAATTAGAAGCTAGAGGATATCAAGAAGGATTTTCTCCTTACGTGCATGGAATGCAAAGAACCATTGACTACAAGGAAAGCCATGCAGTCTAACATTCTCTGAACATAGAGACAATGGATACTTCAACGACTACTTTTCAAAAGAAGATATATATTAAGACTAATGCTCTAGAAGAAGGAAGTCTAAATAGAGAACGATATAGAATACTCTACAATTCATGAAGCCTTCAATTTTAGTTTCCGGCGAGCATCTGAAGAGCGAAGCCTCACTCACCATTGTTCAAGCTCTTAGCTCTCTGTGTCTAGTGTAGAACCTTGAGAGAGCTTTCGTGTACTGAGAGTGTTCTTTGTTGTAGATCTTTTCTTCTCAGTCTTCGCTTCAGATCAAGCATTGTGCTATTAGCTTGGTCTAGGGGCGTGCCATCCCTTGAACACTTTTGTGTGTTGTTCCCTTCGTGTTGAAGGAAGACCAGCTGGGGTGCTGGGTGTTGTGGAACCGCACTGGGGTTTGTACCAGGAGGTTTGCTTCTGAGCCTATAAAAGGAGTGGGCTACCTTCTTGCCCGATAAAGAGAAGAAGACCAGCTGGGGTGCTGGGTGTTGTAGTGTCCTTAAGGGGGACTGTACCCTTGTTAGTGAAATCCTGAGTTGTTGCTCAAGGACTGGACGTAGGACTCCTATGGAGAGGAGGTCCGAACCAGGATAAAACCTTGTGTAGTGTGATTGCTTGCTTTGTGTTTGTTGTTTTCTTTTCACTAACACTAACAATCATCGAAGTGTCTGTTGTGTGATCGTTTTTGTGGACAGGTTTAGATAATCAATTTTTAGAATCCCATTCACCCCCCCCCCCCCTCTGGGCTTGCTAGCTGGGCAATAAGGGACTCCAGACTGAAAGGAAAAATCAAATTGTGGAAGATATGCTATGAGCCTGCACCATAGACTTCAAGGGGTATTGGAATGAATAGCTGTCCCTAATAGAATTCGCCTACAACAATAGTTATCAGGCCAGCATTAAGATGGCACCATTTGAAGCACTGTACGGCAGAAGTTGCAGATCGCCAGTGTGTTGGAATGAGGTAGGTGAGCAGCAATGGTTAGGACCAGACATGGTGCAAAACACAAGCAGGGATATACAGATTATCCAAGAGAGGATTAAGATAGCTCAGTCCAAACAGAAGAGCTATGCTGATAAAAGAAGAAGGGATTTAGAATTTCAAGTCGGAGATCATGTAATGCTTAAAGTATCCCCGACCTAAGGATTCCAAAGATTTGGAATGAAAGGCAAGCTAAGACCAAGATTCATAAATCCATTTGAGGTCTTGGATAGAGTTGGTGAGGTGGCGTATCGACTGGCACTACTTCCCTAGTTCTCTGCAGTTCATAATGTCTTCCATGTGTCAATGCTGAGAAAATACGTGTATGGTCCGTCACACGTAATTAGCTATGATGATATCATTTTGAATAAAGACATGACCTATGAAGAAAGGCTAGTGAAGATCTTGGACAAGAAGGTGCAACAACTTCGGAATCGAGCTATACCCGTGGTCAAAATACTCTGGAGAAATCATGATGTCGAAGAAGCCACGTGGGAACCCGAAGCAACCATGCGACGGAACTATCCGAAGTTATTCAGTAAGTCACTCTTCCTCTCATGATCATATGAATTTAGGGACCAAATTCTTTTAAGAGGGGGAGGATGTAGAAATCTTGATTTTTAAATCCCAATAAAATAAAAAAATTTAATTAATAAATGTGATAAATGGAATTAAATTTGTTTAAAGAGAGAATAATTAAAATAAATGGGAATTAAATCAAGCCCATTAAGTTAAATTAATAATGGGTTGTATTAATGGCCCAAACATGAAATAGTGGGCCCAAATGTGGAGAGCCCATCATGGGATGGGATATAATTAATCCAATTTCGTGTATAATTAATTAACTAATAGAAAAGGGTTTAAGATAAATGCTAAATAAGTCAAATCTATCCTAAAAAGAGTCCTACACTTACCCTAGACCTTTACCCACAAAATTAGCCCTCTCCTCATCCTATTAGGTCGATAATGGCAAGGAAAATAGGAGATAATTATTAATTTTTGGAGTTGTAGAAGAGAGAAGAGTTTGAAGATGGTTGGACTCTTTAAACATACAAAACACCTCAAACTCGGCCCTATCACCCCTAGATCGTTGTTGGAGCTCTGGAGGATGAAGGAGAAGGCTATGGACGAAGGAACAAGGGAGGAGAAGGCTGGAACAAGAAGGGTTTTTCTTCTTTCTCGTCGTCATCAACCCTAGTCTTCCATTACAGCAAGAAAAGGTAGGCAATCTCTCAAACACAAATCATGTAAATTTTACCCTCATGATCCTCTTTGAAAGCCCTCTGGTTTGCTCTTTTTCGTTCATCCGAGAAGGAGAATTAAATGTTTGAAGCCCTATCATCATCTTGCACCCGAACCCTAAAGATTGTCTTCAATCCATGCTTGTACTCGATCTCATGAAGTGAAATTATTCTCATAAATACTACTTGTTACTACCTTTCAACGCCCCTATTTGCCTTAATTTCTATTGTGTATTAGTTGCAAATTAAATCACTTTTCCATGACTGTGCATGATTAGGTTACCGAAGTTCAACCCAATAAAAGCATGTCCTAAACGTGTTTATTTTCTAATTCATCATGCCCAGTGATAGATCTTCATGTCTAGATTCGTTTAAAATTGATTTTTCATGAATTTTGGAGCTTTCTGTGATTTTATATCGATTTAAGAAGTGAGCTATGAGGGATGGAACCCACCTGGAAAAGGGGAAAAAGCTCTTTTCTGGGCTCGGGCAACCTTCTGGTGTCGCGACGGCCCGATCCGCCGCGATCTCAGAAGGGGTCGCGACAGGAAGAACCGTCGTGTTCTGAACGCGACGAGTTGACATGTCGCGACCTGCCTCCAGTTCACCCCAGTGCCCGGTTCAGCAGAATGCGATCGGACATAGTGGCGCGACCTAATTGCGACTGTTAACCCCGTCGCGACCTGACTCCTAAACACGTCAGTCCACCTTGTCGCGACCTGATCGCGACAGGACCCTGCGTCGCGATAGCACCAGAGCGACCAGAATCCTGATTTTTCCCTTTTAACTCTACCATATATGTCTATTAAACCTTGTTAAGCCCAAATTAAGTATTGTCATGAATAATTTCGAACTGTTAATTATTAATAAGCATTATTATATGGATTTAATTAATTTAAATGCTATATGCACAACTATACATGTTCTCTTGATTTCTTACACTTGCACACACTTAACAATCATGGTTGCCATTAAACCCTATTAATTACTCAATAACATATCTAGTAATTAAGTGAAATTAATTACTAAATTTCCCTATTTAATTAATTACACTTGTCTTTGTTTTACTCGAGCGATTTATATACCATTACCGCTTCCCTCGGCCTTCGAGCACTCGAGGCACGACGGACACTCGTTTTACACACTTTCTCTTGACATGGACCACCTCTCCATCGGGAATACTCTCGATTGGACCAGGGACTCCTTGTCAAGGCCTCTGTAAGTCTTCTTGGCTTTGGCACACATCCTTAGCCGACGAGCTAGTTGTACCCTTAAAACCCGTTACACCCCTAGGGATCAGTACGATCCAAACCACCATAGTGAGTTCTCTCTTATCTTGGGATCACGCCGGACCATTTAGCCTGTGTTCGTAGCACAGCTAGTGGGCGGTGGTGACTTCTACCAGACTTCCGACACTCGACCTGGTGATGTGCAACTGTTACTATCGTGGTTTAACGTTGTTTTACGATTATACCCCTATCTCATCTAATATCTCGTTACTCTCATCTGTTCACTTTCACTCTATACTCTCATCTATCACTCTCATCTCTTCTTGGTACTCTATTTGGCTATACAATTGATTGTCTAAAATAACAAACAGTGCTATATGCCAGTGCAATAGGGCCCGGTCTGGTCCTGGGGAGAGCTCCCGAAGAGTGCCATTTCCTCGCGAGGGTTACATGATCAAGATGTGTACGGCATGCATCCAACGCCATTTAATACTCTAACAATTAAACTATGACA
Organism: Colocasia esculenta; assembly: GCA_014218235.1. Classification (NCBI taxonomy): domain Eukaryota; kingdom Viridiplantae; phylum Streptophyta; class Magnoliopsida; order Alismatales; family Araceae; genus Colocasia; species Colocasia esculenta. The sequence continues at coordinate 29,834 of JACBKR010002214.1, forward strand.
ATCAAAGTGCTATACAAGTGCTATCATGCTATTATCGTTACATGGCCATCTATTATCGTTCTCGTTGTGCTATTTTCCTTGTACCAGTGCTATTGTTCTCTTGTTATCGTTACTTGCTCTACTTGACTATACTCTTGAGTTACCCTGCAATTTAACACATTAATTATTTAAAGCATGCTTGTTCTCATGAGATATTAAGTCCTACTGGGCGTTATTCGCACATCCTGCGTATTTATTACATGTGTTCAGGTGAGTCTGATGAAGACAACCACACTCACAAGGATGGGACTGACGAGGATGTTGCTCAGGAGTGACCCGATCAACTATCTTGGCGTAAAAGATAGTAGATTAGTAGTCATTTAGTCAGTATGTATTAGTTTGAATTTCAATAAAGTACTATGGGCCCTAGTTTTGGCTCTGATAGATGGATGTAATAGATATTAGATGGATTATTAATAAAATTTGAGTTATTTGATATTATTCCCATTTTTGCAATGGTTTGTTATCTCGCTCCGTACTATTTTATAACTGTGACATCGCTCCGATATTCCGTGTCGGTGCGTTACACCAGCTCAGCAGGACCGTGGTGTAGGAGGTGTATCGATCATGGAGAGGTTCAAGCGGATGGCTCCGCCTCAATTTAAGGGGGAGAGTGAGCCATTGGTTGCATAGAGTTGGCTTAGAGAGATCGAGAAGATATTCAGAGCTATCAGGTGCACAGAGGATGACAAGGTCAACTTGGCGACATATATGCTTCAGGAGAGAGTGGATGTGTGGTGGTCTTCCGTTCTTCGCACACAGTTCGAGGGAGTGGAGCTAGAGGTGACCTGTGGAGAGTTCGTGAGGTTATTTGAGGCCAAGTATGTTCCGAGCATATACAGGACAAGATGGAGTAGGAATTCTTGGCGTTGACTCAATGTTCGATGATAGTTTTGGAGTATGAAGCTAGGTTTGCGGAGTTGTCAAGGTATGCACCGCACATAGTTACTGATGAGAGGCGCAAGGCAAAGAAGTTTGTGATGGGGCTTAAACCATCAATGAGAGCCAAATTGGTGGCATTTGACCATAGGACTATGGATACGGCTCTTAGCGCGGCGTGCAGGCAGGAGAGTGAGATGGAATTGTACCTGGAGGAGAAGAAGGTTCGGTTGAAGAGGTTGCCAGAACCATTTCAGCGGCAGAAGAGGAAGATGAAAAAGCTCATGGAAGGTTAGCAATCAGCTATGGAACCAGCAAGATCAGCACCCCAGCCAGTAGCTTCTGCAAACAGTGAGAAGCCTGAGTGTGTGTATTGCGGCAAGCGTTACGGCAGAGACGTGTGTTGGACAAGGATAGGAAGATGCCTCAAGTGTGGTAGCAAGGATCATCGGATTATGGAGTGTCTGAATCTGAAGAAGAAGTTTGTTCCCCGAGATGTACCAGCAGCGATGAAGCCAGCAGCAAGAACTCAAGCACCGGCCAAAGTATATGCATTGACTGGAAGCGACAACGAGGATGCAACCATAGGTACACAATCCGATCTTCGAGGACGAAGATCAATTTAAGGGGGAGAGGGTGTAAGGTCCCGAATTTCACTCTTTTATTTAGATTTTTTTTTAGTCATGTGATGTTAGATGCTTTATGTATATAGCTATGTGTATATATAAGTATCTATATATATAATTATTCTACATATTATATTTTAATAATGTTGTTCGTATGTATATGCTTGTTTATTACGTACAAATTGTCTTATTTACATTGTATATATGGTATTTAAGTTATGTATTATATAATGCATGTATATGTATATAGTGTATGTAAGTCTTGGGCATTTCTGTGTTCTGGCCAAAGGGACAATTGACGTCAACATGTATGGACGTGCATGGGGAGGTCAACATCCAGATCGATGGACATTTATTCCCAGTAGACGGCCATGAATGTGGACGTCTACTTCCCCAGAATTTTGCGGTTTTAGATCTGGAAACGTCTGTGTTTCCTCCGGTCCCTATTTTGAAACTCTCTTCCAACGGCAGGATGACCTACCCTAGTACGTACTCGACCCCTTAGGTTCTATAAAAACACCCCTTTTGGCCAGATTAAATCCCTTTTAGCTCTGGTCAAAACCCTAGAAAACTTGGGCGAAAGCTGAAGTTTGGAGGCTTGGATCCGGCGTTGGGGTGTGTCTTCCGAAGATCTTCTTGTACTGGGAGCTGAACCTTGGATAAAGGAATCGTCCCCGACTCTGGTGTGCGGCCTTCATCGATAGGAGGACCAGATCTGGGTGGATTTCAGGTGCCTTCTTGGCTTGGCTGAAGAGGGCATCATTGGCTGATTTAAATCCATTCTACAATTTTTCACAGGCAAGTAGCTTATTAGTTCACTCCATAGACTCATCCTTTAGGGTTTATATATTTTTCCAGAATTTTCCTCGTGTCCTGGAACCTCCATTCACCATGGTTTGTGCGTGCAGTCTGCACTTTTACAGATAGGAACATAATGGCCATCTTACTGCCGTTAAGATCCCTGGTTGGCGGCAACACCCTGTGCCATTAACGCATGTTGGCGGCAGCATTTGTGCCGCCAAGTTTTTCCAGACTTCATAGATGTGATTTTGATTTGTAAATTATGATTTCCGTATTTGTGGTTGTCTGTGCATACTTTGGAATTTATGCTAAGTCAGGTACAAGCAGTAGGCCATATCATGAGGATATACCGAATTTCTGTGATTAGTGTTAATTATTGAAATTTCTGCAATTGAACTGTGAGTACAATATGACCATGTTTAATCTTGCACAAATAGATCTGTCGTGATTTAGGGTTCATAAATTTTCCATGATAGTATCATGACTGTATACAGGTGTTGGCAATGTCAGGTGTGAGTGATTTTATTGTGGAACCTATTTTAATGAATTAGTGATAAATATGTTTGAACCATGTTTTAATTGTTATAATTATTTTACGAATATGAAAATTCTGGAAAATTGGACATGCAACATGTTACTATTTATAACCTATGATAAAAATTGGATCTGTTTTGATGACAGTAAGTGTGATTATTGGTTAAACCATGTTTAATAGGATTCCTAGATAAATCTACAGGAAGCTTGTTTTAATTATTATAAATTGTACACTGTTCCGAATATTGTGAAAAATTACAGATATGTTCCCTGTGCTATATTTAACCTGTGGTTAAAAATTTGATATGATTCTGAATACTGTGCACATTATTATAAATTTCTGAATTTTTATGTATCGTGTTTTAAGAATGAATTGCAATTATGAATGAAAGTGTGATTAACATCATGTTTAGCTTCTGTTAATTCTTTCTTATGGTTGATTTGAGAGTCTGAATGTTATAAGTTATGTTCCATGATATATGTGTGTGCATGTGCATGGGAAGTGAGAGAATAAATAGCATATGTGTGTGAAACATGACAATATAAATAAATGCGCTCATAAGATACTGCCACCCTAGATTACTTGAAGCTATACTGTAGTAGTGCCCTACAGGAAAGCTCAAACATGTTACTTGATACCCGAGGCAAGGGTCTTGTGAAATCGTGATACCTGAGGCAAGGGTCTTATGAAATCCTGGAGGTAGACAAGTTCCACTGGTAATGGTGGGAAGGGATTTCCCCGGTTTCTGCAGTAACCTAAACTTGATCACTCTGCCTAGTGATTAAGTATGTGAAAGTGTATGGGATCTTCTAGTGGTGGTTTGGGCTGCATCTTGGCAATGTGTAAAATGATATGTGAACATGTCATGAAAAATGAAATTGCATATGTTAATATGATTCTTGTTAAATGACGAAAGTGATACTATGTTTAGTACCATGTGTGGGTGCATGTTACATATCCATGAATTATAATTACTTGATGTGCATGTGCTTAGTATCATGTTGTAATTTAATTAATAGCCATGTGTTAGTGTTATGTGAGAGTAAAATATGAAAGCATGTAATTGTATGATTGTGCTTATATTAATAATACCATGTTATTAGTATCCATGTTTAGATTTTGTAGCACCCCGAAAATTTTAATTTACATAAAAATTCAAAATAAATGAAAATAAATAATTCCATAATATCGGAGTATTTAAACATACATATCATTATCGTATGAGCTAAAATACATCGGAAAAATCCGTAAAAATTATAAATCAACCCCAAACATTTTACTAAAAATTTACAAAGAAATTTATCCAAGAAAAAATCAGATTAGCCAAGTTTAAAGTGTTTCACGGCTTATTATCGTAATTCATGAATAAGTCGGAAAATCATTATCACACGTACGTGGATGAGTCAGAAAATTAAATAAAAATCATATATGGGCTTCAAATAATATCTTCTAATGACCCATCAAGAAATTTGGGTCAATAAAAATCATTTGGACTAGGATTAAGAGTTATTGTGACCAATTATCCAAATTAGGAAATAAGTCGGAAAAACGTTAACATGAAAATATGACGCAACCAAAAATTTAATAAAAATGTTGGAGAGACTCCCAACATTATATATTAATGACCCAATATCATATTGGGCCAATGGACCACATATGACCCAAAAAATCAAATGAAGCTAGGAAATGCATGGAAATTCGTAGCTTAAATTAGCTGAAATTAAAAAGAGGCAATTAGAGTTCAATTGGAAAGAGATCTTGCACTCTTGGCAACCCAAATTCGTGCCTACCCACCCATAGAGGTTGCTGATGGCAAAGACTCTCTAATGGAGGGAGAGATCTTCAAATTTTGGAAAGACACCAGCCAATCCCGCAACCCTTCTTTCCTAGTTACAATAGGACTCCTAGATACCTTGGTTACTTAAATACTCTTCACCCAAACCCTAGGGATGAGTTTACAACTTTCTGGAGTCATGTGGAGGAGTTCTTGGGGGCTGGGGAGCTGTGGATCGACCACAAGAAGGACATCTTCTTCCCCCGTTCGTCTGGTGTGACCTGCATAAACCGTCCACTTGAAGTCGATCAAAGGTAGGCCAAACCTAAACCAAACCTTGCAAAGCCTATACCCCTGGAAAGAGGGTCAAGTCTACATCCTAACCCAAGTAGAATGCCTAAATTCTATGTAGTATACATAGAGTATTAAGAGTTCTCCTGCAAGTGGTCTGAACATAGGTTTTCTGGAAGAATGGGACTTCTTCAACCCAGAAGGTAGGTTTTCTTGGGCCAAACCTTAAAATATCCTATACCAATGCGTAGATAATCAAGTAACTTTCATTTCCCACTAGTTTCATCGAATTCCATTGAGTAGATTTTGAATTATAAGCGTTTTTCCAAAGTCGCGCACTGTTAGCGCTTTTCCCATTATTTATATGTTGCATATGATTCAAGACCGAATTAGAGCAAACCCACAACATGAACGTTTTTCTAATAGTTGTTCTCGTCATGTATTATGTTGAACGTTTTGTCTAAATATCAATAGTTAGAGAGTTATAAGCATGGTAAGAGGGTCGCTAAATGAAACTACGTTTTCGGGTTGCACTTGGCTTTTACGTTTGTATTTTGACTTGATTAAAGCCTATCGAAACCATCCTTGTTTTATAATTCCGATTTATGGAAGTACCCTTGCATGTCTAGGTTGGTTTAAAATTGGTTTCGTTATTTTTCATGCACTGTACAATTTGTTCTGAATTTTGGAACAACCCTATGTCAAAACAAGGAAAGTCTGATCTGCAATCCAAAGCACTATCTTTTCACTGGCAGACACAAGCCAAGGACCTGAGAATGCGACGGCTCGATAGGCCGCGTTCTCAGGCGGATCGCGACAAGAAATTATGTCACGATCTGATCGCGACCGGACCTTCGTCGCGACCTGACCTCCGGGTCTGACAGACATGTCGCCTTCTTCATAAGCACCCGTCGCGATATGCCTGCCTGATTAGACAAGCCTGTCGCGATCCTTACATGGCACTGTCGTGATCTGATCTGACCCCGTCGCGACCCTTACAAGGGTCCATCGCGACCTCAGGATTTTTCATGAACCCCACTTATTTTCTTGCAAACCTAACCGTTGTACCTGAGGTCTGTTTAAATATGATTTTAGCACGTGATTCACATGTCTTAGGTCTGATCATTGCATGATGGTTATTTAATGGCTTAAAAGTGGTTAACCCATTTAAAAGTTTTAATTACATGAAGGTTATTCTAATTACTCTTTGAATGTTATGATCCATTCATGCAACTTGTGATTCAATCTTTCCATTATTCTACCATGTTTTAAATGATAATAATTATTCTGATAATCTTGCAAACCTATGTGTAGTTAAAAATGCATTGTTCAATCGTACCATCGTGTTAAGTGTTTTCCGCAAGTTTAAAACCGATGGTTTGTGGATTGAGAGGCGTACATCACTACACACTTGCACTGTTAGGCAGCCCTTCTTGGGAATTGGAAGCTCTCTACCAGTCATTCCGAATCGGTAGACTAGTGACATGTTCCCCAAGGCCTCCGTAAATCTCCTCTGACCATGGATTCCCACATGGCCGACGAGAGGTTGTACCATTGAAGTTCCCTGGAAATAGCGTGCACTCCCTTCTCTTCTTGCTCTCGTGAGTGTGATTTACAATCTAGACTAAAGCCATTAACATA
>JACBKR010002215.1:0-58551 GCA_014218235.1 Colocasia esculenta
TCGTTGCTGCTGGTCCGAAGTTCAATATTCATGAAGATCAAACAAATGAAGAAGTGCCAAATGATACAGCTCAGAGATTTTATCAGTTACTTCGAGATGCTGATGAGCCATTATGGGATGGTGTGAGAAGCATACACGGTTGTCTGCAGTGGTCGCAGCTATTGAATTTGAATCTGAATTTCATATGAGCGAGAGTTGTTTTGACGGCTCTCTTCCTGGTCAAGAGCATGCTTCCTCAATCAGAGAGGTTACCTGCTGACTTTTACCGTGCGAAGAATGGTGAATGATTTGGGGCTTGGTTTATGAAAATTGATGCATGTCCGAATCACTGTATGCTGTACTACAAAGAGGATGCAGATAAGACATCATGTGTATTTGTAAGCATGATAGGTTCAAGCCCAAGAGGGGACAAGTCAAAGCAGAAGGATGTTCTGTATAAGTCATTGCGGTACTTTCCTATCACACCCACCAGATTGGCAGCGATTGTTCATGTCCTCGAGGACAGCTGGTGACATATGACTTGGCACGAAAGAGTCCGTCGCGACGAAGGTGAAATGAGTCATCCTGCCGATGGTGAAGCTTGGGCTCTTTTAGCCATACCATCCTTACTTCTCAAGGGATCCACACAACGTACGGCTTGGTTTATGCACAGATGGTTTCAATCCTTTCGTAGGCTCGGTGGCATCTTACTCATGTTGGTCAGTATTCTAACACCGTATAACCTTCCGCAGGCATGTGCATGAAGCGTGAGAATCTGTTCCTTTCATTGCTAATTTCGGGTCCAAAAAGTCCAGGAAAGAATATAGACATATATCTCAGACCATTGATTGATGAGATGAAATTGTTATGGTCGAATGGTGTGCAGTCTTATGATGCATCCAAAACAGAATTTCAATCTGAAGGCTACATTAATGTGGACATAAGTGACTTTCCAGCCTACGACATGTTATCTGGCTAGAGCACACATGGGAGGTTGGCATGTCCTTATTGCATGGAGGATTCTAAATCATTGTGTTGAATCTGGGGGAAAATCTGTTGGTTCGATTGTCATCGGCGGTTTCTACCCATACCATCCTTTCCGAACACAAGGATTTTTTATGAAAAATACAACTGTGATGGAGGAGGTAGATATGGAACGGGTGTCTGGTGGAAACATGGCGAGGCGGGTCCAGAACTTACCGACTGTAACACAACTGGCTGGTAGTACCCGACAAATCCCTGGCTTTGGGAAGGATCACAATTGGGTGAAGCAAAGCATTTTTGGGAATTGCCTTATTGGTCAACACTTTTGATACGTCATAACCTAGACGTCATGCATATAGAGAAGAATGTTTTTGATAATGTGTTCAACACATTATGGACGTCAAAGGCAAAACGAAGGATAACGTCAAGGCACGTTTCGATTTGAAAGTACTTTGCAAACGTCCAGAACTAGAGCTACAGCATGTTCAAGGAAAAGTGGTGCAACCTAAAGCTGCATATGTGCTTGGGGCCAGACAGATTAAGGAAGTGTTGCAATGGTTAAAGCAATTGAGATTTCCAGATGGATATGTCTCGAATATTGTGCGTTGTGTAAATGTCAACGAGGGAAAATATACGGAATGAAGAGTCATGACTGCCATGTTTTCATGCAAAGACTGATGCCTCTTGCTTTTCGTGAGTTGTTGCCGAAACAAATATGGGGAGCAATGACTGAGCTGAGTCAATTCTTCAGGATTTTATCTGCATCAGAACTCAAAATCATGACTTGCAAAATATGGAGCAAATATAATTTAGACAGTCTGCAAATTAGAGAAGATATTTCCTCCAGCATTCTTTGATTCAATAGAGCACCTGATCATCCATTTACCATATGAGGCAAGGGTCGGAGGACCAGTACAATTTCGATGGATGTATCCATTTGAGAGGTATATTTCTACATCTCAATTTATTGCCATTACGACGATCTTTTTATTACTTATGTATGCATTTGAATTATTGTCGTAGGTGCATGCACGATCTTAAGATGAAAGTCCGCAACAAAGCACAAGTTGAGGGCTCCATTACTCAGGCGTACCTCATTGAGGAGATATCGAACTTCTGTTCGATGTACTTTGACACGGAAATACGAACCCGACGCACTCAACCTCCACGTAATGATGATGGTGGAGATTCCGAGGTGTCAGACCGACTCTCTGTATTCAAGTGTCCCGGACGGGCGTTCGGATCTTCTTCTACTCGCGCACTCCAAGACAGAGAGTTGGTAGCTGCGGAGATCTACGTGTTAATGAATTGCGAAGAACTAGACCCTTACATTCAGTAAGCTCTCCACGCTTATTCGTCATCATTTGCGTGCATTGCTGCAGAACCTAACGGTTGTGTGACATTTACATTGCAGAGAGTTTGACTCGGTCATATTGCGACGGAATCCACGTCTAACTGACGTGCAGGTTGAAAAGGAACGGGAGAAATCTTTTCCTACTTGGTTAAGATCTCGAGTATGTGTCTAATTATTTTGAATATAAGTGTTATGTTTTTATGCAGACTGAGTTGAAGTCATTTATTCAATGTTTGTCTATTTATCTCATAATAGGTTGAACAAGGCTTCATTCCCGATTCAAGAGTACAACAGATCAGTTTTGGCCCCTCGAAGATTGTACGTGTCTATCCAGGCTACATTGTGAATGGATACAGATTTCACACGAGAGATTATGGACGGAATAAGTCTACGAAAACGGCGTATGTGTGAAGGGAAGTGCCTACAATGAAAATGAAATTGACTATTATGGCATTCTCGAAGAAGTCATTGAACTGCAATTTTTGGGACAAGACAACATGTATTTCTGTTCAAGTGTCATTGTTTGATCCGACATCTATTCGTCATGACACAACATATGGATTAATCGATGTGAAGTATAAGTCCAAATTGAGTACATATGAGCCATTCATCCTAGCAGCACAAGCCCAACAAGTTTATTATTCAAATTATACATCCCTCAAATAAGAGATTGGTGGGCTGCATGTAGAGTGAAATCAAGACTATTCCCTGAGTATGAGCTTCTCCCGACTGATGATGAACTCGAAGGTGTTAATGACAACTTTTTCCAATCAGATCGGAGTGACGCACGAGAGTTGGCAGCTTCTACGCAGTACAATGTTCATGATATAAATGAAACAATTTGCTTACATAAGGATAACGAACAAGAAGAAGTTGACCCAAATGTCGCTGAGCGGGAGGTGGAGTCTGATGTGGAGGAAGACTCCCAAGATGATGAGGATAATTCCAGGATGATGATGAAGATGATGCTGAATTAAACATGTCTTCAGCATCTGATGAATATAGATAATATACTGCATATTTTGTAAGAAATTGGTGTTGTTGTTAATTACATGTTCATAATAAATTGCTACTTCAAATTGAGTGCTGATGACTTGCTATATCTTTATTTGTATCATAGAGATATGGTACGTGGAGGACGCAGTCGGATGGTTGCCACGTCCGTTGGCAGAGGGTCCGCGACCCCGTCCACGACAGGTATACGTATGTGTAACACATATATCTAGAATTTATTTCATACATTAAATGCATGAGAACTAACGTACACAAGAAGCAGGGACTGCCTCCCCCCCCTCCACGTCTGCCTCCAGGTCAGCGCCGGTCATTCAGCGTTATGTGCATATGTACACAAAAAACCATATGGGTATTATTGTTTATATTGATTTCACGAGAACTAACGTACATACAATTTTGCAGGGACTGCCTCCCCATCCACGTCTGCGTCCAGGTCCGCGCCGGTCATTCCAGCGACAGGTATATGCATTTGTACTAAAAAATGATATTATTTACGTATATTAAATAACGAGATCTAACGTACATACAATTTTGCAGGGACTGCCTCCCCGTCCACGCCCGTCGTCCCAGCGACAGGTAAATTTCTATATTGTTGTTATTTGAAATTCATAATTTCTAATGTGTATGAAATTTTGCAGGGACCGCCTCCCTGCCGACCATCCGAGCAGTGCCACCTTCGTCTTCTTCCTCACCACAAGGTAAACGTATGTTTCAATAGATTAGTATGTTTGGTCTCTTGCAATTTATACAATAATAGTGTACTAATTGTTTTCAACAGAGGTGGAGAGCCAGCATCCAGCAGCTGAGGAGGGGCCTCAGCTACCGGGACGACAACCATGCTGGATCTCAGGGTAAAGTTCATCATCTCAGTGTTACTGTATTTGTTATTTAGGATATACATTTCATGTAGAAAATTAATGTGGAATTGCAGGGGGAAGATAGATCCCAGTCCTGCTTCCCGCTATATTACGACGCTGGTCCACGCACATATTCCAGGACCAGTGGATGCATGGAGAGACTTCCCGGTGCCAGTCCGGGATTTATTATTTGACATGTTTACGGTATTTTTATTTTTTAGAAGAGTTGAAGTCATTTATTCAATTATTATTAATTTGGGTTTATTGCAGAACGTTGATTAATTTTATTCTTTACAGCGGAGGTTCGCGTTCACGAGACCGAGGATCTCCCTCGAGCTCGAGCCATCTGGGAGATTACGGCCCAGACTAATTTAAGAAAGTCGATGTGGGAGGTACGGGACAAGGCAATGAAGACCACAGGAACCGGATCCTATGGCTTGGGTGGATTACGCCCTGTTTGGCTGCGGAGGGACTATTGGGAGTCCCTTTGCGAGCGTTGGGCTACTGACCATGCAGCAGCGGTCACAGGCGGCAATACGCAACAGAGCAACTCAAACCGAGAAGAATGTGCATACTAGTGGGTCCGTATCTTATGCGACCCATAGTAAAAATTGGTAAGTATTTTATTGTTCGATTCATATATACATATGGATTATTATTGTGAAACTAACTAATTTTGTTGAATTTTAAGCATCACAACCTGGAGCGTGCCCCTACTTTCCGCGAGTTATTTGACCGGACTCATAAGCGAAGGGGACAATGACTATGTTACCGAGAGTGCCCGCACGATTGCTGTAAGTCAAGCTTTAAATTATGAATTCAATTATGATATTAAAGTAATTTATTTTCAATAATTTAATTTTAAATTATTTTACAGGAGACGTACGACAGGACGATGGCGGAGCGCTACGCAGAGGGCACTCCCCAGCCAGATTTGGATGCGGACGCTTGGGTCGAGGCAGCGGGAGTGCCAGGAAGGGTCGAGTGTACGGCTTTGGACAACCTGATACTCATCGAGTGTTGTCCTCATATGCCAGTTCGATCGCTCCCTCGGCACACGCGAGTTCATCTTCTGCGCCGCCCGTCAGTGGTGTAGAGGACATTAGAGGCATCATTCGGGAGGAGCTACGTGCAGAGCTACAGACGCAGCGGGTAGAGCTACAGACGCAGCGGGTAGAGCTAGAGACGCGCGGGTACAACTACAGACGCAGTTCAGCGATATGTTCAGCAGTTCATCTCAATAATGCAGGGAGTACGCCCCACACAGCCAGCAGCTCAGGTCAGTATTAGTATTAATTTCATATACTTAGGATTAGGTCGGGAGTAATTGACGGATCTAAAAAACAACAAATTACATATAAAGGGTTAAAACATACAACCCGGGGGTCCAAAATCCCAATAGGGATCTGATCGGCGTGCCGTTTTCTCCCACACGACCGGGTGGGTTAACGTGACGTGTGCGAACTGACGGATTCCAATTTGGATTCCCGGATGGGGTCGGGCGTTCAATTGACGGATCTAAAAAACAACAAATTACATATAAAGGGTTAAAACACACAACCCGGGGGTCCAAAATCCCAAATAGGGATCTGATCGGGGTGCCGTTTTCTCCCACACGACCGGGTGAGTTAAAGTGACGTGTGGGAACTGACGGAATCCAATTTGGATCTCCGGATTGGGTTGGGCATTGAAATGACGGATCTAAAAAACACCCAAGTATATATAAAGGGTCAAAACACACAACCCGGGGGGAAACTCCAAAATAGGGATCGGATCGGCGTGCCGTTTTCTCCGACATGACCGGTGGATTAAAGTGACGTGTGGGAACTGACAGAATCCATTTGGATCTTCGGATTGGGTTGGGCATTGAAATGATGGATCTAAAAAACACCCAAGTATATAAAGGGTCAAAACACACAACCCGGGGGTCCAAACTCCCAAATAGGGATCGGATCGGTGTGTCGTTTTCTCCGATACGACCGGGTGGGTTAAAGTGACGTGTGGGAACTGACGGAATCAATTTGGATCTCCGGATTGGGTTGGACATTGAAATGACGGATCTAAAAAACACCCAAGTATATATAAAGGGTCAAAACACACAACCCGGGAGTCCAAAATCCCAAATAGGGATCGATCGGCGTGCCGTTTTCTCCGACATGACCGGGTGGATTAAAGTGACGTGTGGAACTGACAGAATCCAATTTGGATCTCCAGATTGGGTTGGCATTGAAATGACGGATCTAAAAAACACCCAAGTATATATAAAGGGTCAAAACACACAACCCGGGGGTCCAACTCCCAAATAGGGATCGGATCGGCGTGCCATTTTCTCCGACACGACCGGGTGGGTTAAAGTGACGTGTGGGAACTGACGGAATCCATTTGGATCTCCGGATTGGGTTGGGCATTTAAATGACAGATCTAAAAAACACCCAAGTATATATAAAGGGTCAAAACCACAACCCGGGGGTCCAAACTCCCAAATAGGGATAGGATCGGCGTGCCGTTTTCTCCGACACGACCGGGTGGGTTAAAGTGACGTGTGGGAACATACGGAATACAATTTGGATCTCCGGATTGGGTTGGACATTGAAATGATGGATCTAAAAAACAACCAAGTATATATAAAGGGTCAAAACACACAACCGGGGGTCCAAAATCCCAAATAGGGATCGGATCGGCATGCCGTTTTCTCCGACACGACCGGGTGGATTAAAGTGATGTGTGGGAACTGACGGAATCCAATTTGGATCTCCGGATTGGCTTGGGCATTGAAATGACGGATCTAAAAAACACCCAAGTAATATAAAGGGTCAAAACACACAAGCCGGGGGTCCAAAATCCCAAATAGGGATCGGATCGGCGTGCCATTTTCTCCGACACGACCGGTGGATTAAAGTGACGTGTGGGAACTGACGGAATCCAATTTGGATCTCCGGATGGGTTGGGCATTGAAATGACGGATCTAAAAAACACCCAAGTATATATAAAGGTCAAAACACACACCCGGGGGTCCAAACTCCCAAATAGGGATCGGATCGGCGTGCCGTTTTCTCCGACAAGACTGGTGGGTTAAAGTGACGTGTGGGAACTGACGGAATCCAATTTGGATCTCCAGATTGGGTTGGGCATTGAAATGACGGATCTAAAAAACACCCAAGTATATATAAAGGGTCAAAACACACACCCGGGGGTCCAAACTCCCAAATAGGGATCGGATCGACGTGCCATTTTCTCCGACACGACCGGGTGGGTTAAAGTGACATGTGGAAACTGACGGAATCCAATTTGGATCTCCGATTGGGTTGACATTGAAATGACGGATCTAAAAAACACCCAAGTATAATAAAGGGTCAAAACACACAACCCGGGGGTCCAAAATCCCAAATAGGGATAAGATCGGCGTGCCGTTTTCTCCGACAAGACCGGGTGGGTTAAAGTGACGTGTGGGAACTGACGGAATCCAATTGGATCTCCAGATTGGGTTGGGCATTGAAATGACGGATCTAAAAAACACCCAAGTATATATAAAGGGTCAAAACACACAACCCGAGGGTCCAAACTCCAAAATAGGGATCGGATCAGCGTGCTGTTTTCTCGACATGACCGGTGGGTTAAAGTGACGTGTGGAAATTGACGGAATCCAATTTGGATCTCCGGATTGAGTTGCGCATTGAAATGACGAATCTAAAAAACACCCAAGAAACGATGGAACTAAAAATAGTATCTAATTAAACTTGAGAAATAATCACATATTTTAAATTTAATTTTTGAAAATAATATATGTCTTTTAATTATTATAATGTTTCTCATATTATTTTTTTTTAATATAGGATCCACCTCGGCACCTGACATTGACGAGGCAGGGACAGCAGACGATCCAACAGATCTGTCTTGACTTTTTATATTTATTATTTTGTATGGTTTTATATTTATTGTATTTTATGTTGATCGTGAGTATTTGTGAAATTTATGAATATTGTAGTAGGTTTGAAAAATCTTTTTTATTTGTCAATTTAAAAAAAAAATACAAACATTCCGACGGATTTCTAAATTACCGACGGAAAAGATCGGTCGGTAATTCCGTCTATGGTTTTGACGGTAGTTTCCGACGAGTTTATTGATTTACCGACAGATTTTCGGTCGGTAAGTACTGACAGTATTTCTGACGGTATTGCCGACGGATTAGTCCGTCGGCGTTTTCCGACCGATTGCCGACGGCAAGATCGTCGGTGTTTTCCGACGGATTGTCGACGAAATTCTCTTCTGTCGGTAATTTCTGACCAACAATTTCCGACGAACCGTTTCCGACGAGCTTCAGACGGAAATTTGTCGGAAGGATCAGTTTTCGACGGAATGCTGTCGGATTTCCGACGGATTATTTCCGTCGGAAATCCCGCATTTCTTGTAGTGTAGGCAGTGTGCGGCATGTTCATCTACCTCTCTTTTCATGTTCGACCACCAAAACGTTCTTTTCATGTCTTGATACATTTTGGTACCTCCAGGATGAATAGTGTACTTTGTCTTTTGAGCTTCATCCATTAATCTTCTCTTCAGTTCTTCATTGTCGGGAACACATGTCCGTCCTTAAAAGACAAGCCTTCCATCTTCGGTCATTGCAAAGTCTGGTCTTTCGACTAGAGTTTCCTTAACACGAACTAAGAATGGATCATCATCTTGTTGAGTTTTGATCTCCTCTAGTAGATCAGATTGAATCTTGATATTGGCAACCAAGACTCGATCATCTCTATGTTCAATATTTAAGTCTAACCTTGTGAATTGTTCCAGTAGTTGCATCTCGCCAAGGACTAAACTTGAAACAGACGCCATTGGCTTGCTACTAAGACCTTCAGCAACGACATTACCCTTGCCTGGATGGTATTGGATGTTGAAGTCAAAATCCTTCAGATATTCTAGCCTTCTTCTTTCTCTCATGTTGAGTTCTTTCTGGGAGAATAAATACTTCAGACTTTTATGGTCTGAGTTAAAAGTGAACTTTTCTCCGTAGAGGTAATGTCTCCAGATTTTCAAGGCGAAGACCACGACAGCCAACTCAAGATCATGCACGGGTGGTTGACTTCATGAGTCTTCAGTTGTCGAGAAGAGTAGGCGATAACTTTCTCCTTTTGCATCAGTACACACCCTAGCCCAATCCCTGAGGCATCGGTGTAGACAGAGAACCCCTCCCCATATTGGTAGAGCGAGATAGGTGTTGAGGTCAGGCAATCTTTAAGAGTTTGAAAACTTTTCTCACACTCTTTACTCCAGGAGTATGGATTCTCCTTTCGTGTCAGTCGTGTGAGAGGAACGGAGATCTTGGAGAAGTCCTTGATAAACTGCCTGTATTAGCCAGCCAATCCTAAGAAGCTTCTTATCTCGATGACGTTGGTTGGTCTCTCCAATTGAGTACAACTTCGACTTTGGAGGGATCAATGGAGATGCCATCCTTTGAGATGACATGGCCAAGAAGGACACTTCTTCGAGCCAGAATTCACACTTGTTAAGCTTTGCGCACAGTCTGTTGTCTCGCAAGACTTGCAGTGCTATCTTCAGATGTTATTCATGCTCTTCTTTAGTCTTTGAATATATGAGGATATCGTCGATGAAGACGAGCACGAACTTGTCAAGGTATGGCCGATATATACTGTTCATGAGTTGCATAAAGGCTGCAGGAGCATTGGTTAGACCAAAAGGCATAACGGCGAATTCATAATGACCATACCTGCTCCTGAAAGACGTTTTGAAGATATCGTCATCCTTGATCCTCATTTGATGATAGCTAGATCGAAGATCGATCTTGGAGAAATATTGAGCTCGGATATTTGGTCGATCAGTTCATCGACCCTGGGCAATGGGTATTTGTTCTTGATGGTGAGCTGATTGAGTTGACGATAGTCGATGCACAACCTCATCGATCTATCTTTCTTTTTGACGAATAGCACAGGTGCTCCCCATGGGGAAGTACTCGGTCTAATGAACCCCTTCTCTAATAGCTCCATCAGCTGCGTCATCAACTCCTTTAGTTCGGCAGGTGACATCCGGTACGATTGACGCAATACCGGGGCAGCTCCACTATAACACTCCGAAAATTTTAATTACATAATAATTCGAATAAATAGAAATAAATAATTTCCATAATATCATAGTATTGAAAACATACGTATCATTATCGTATATTCTAAAACACATCGACAAATTCCATAAAAATCATAGATCAACCCTAAACATTCTTACTAAATGTTCCACAAAGAAATTTGTGCCAAGAAAAATCGGATTAGCCAAGTTTAAAGTGTTTCACGACTTATTATCGTAATTTATGAATAAGTCGGAAAAGCATTATCACACGTACTTGGATGAGTCAGAAAATTAAATAAAAATCATATATGGGCTTCAAATAATATCTTCTAATGACCCATCAAGAAATTTGGGTCAATAAAAATCATTTGGACTAGGTTTAAGAGTTATTGTGACCGATTATCCAAATTATGAAACAAGTCGGAAAACTGTTAACACGGAAATACGACGCAACCATAAATTAAATAAAAATGTTGGAGAGACTTCTAACATTATATATTAATGACCCAATATCATAATTTGGCCAATGGAACACATATGGCCCAAAAATCAAATAAATCTAGAAAATGCATGGAAATTCGTAACTCTAAATAGGCTGAAATTTGAAAGAGGCAATTTGAGTTGAATTGTGATGCAATCATGCATTCTTGGCAACCTAAATTCGTGCCTAACAATGATGGGATGTTTCCTAAAGCCTCACACACTCTAATGGAGGAAGAAATCGTCAAAATAGGAAACTAATATGTCAAAACCGCAACCTAGCTTTCCTAGTTACAATAGGACTCCTAAACACCTTGGTTGCTTAAATACTCTTCGCCCAAACCCTAGGGACGAGTTTAGAACTTGCTGGGGTCGTGTGGAAGAGCTCTTGGTGGCTGAGGAGCTGTGGAACGACCACAAGAAGCTCATCTTCTTCCCCGTTGTGTCTGCTGCGACCTGCACAGACAGTCATCTTGAAGTCAATGAAAGGTAGGTCAAACCTAAACCAAACCTTGCAAGGTTATACCCCTGGAAAGAGGGTCAAGTCTACGTTCTAACCCAAGTGGAATGCCCAAATCCATTCAGTATACACGGAGCAGTAAGCGTTCTCCTCCAAGTGGTCTGAACTCGGGTTTATGGAAAAACGAGACTTCTTCAACCCAGAAGGTAGGTTTTCTCGGGCCAAACCTTAACATATCCTATACCAATGTGTAGAGCATCAAGTTAACTTTCATTTCCCACTGATTTCATCATTTTCCATTTAGTACATCATGAGTTATAGTTGTTTTTCCAAGTCGCGCCTGTCAGGGTCCTTTCTTGTTCAAGTCGATTTATCATACATCTTGAGGTCGTTTAAAATTATTTAAAAATCATAGTTCGCACCTATTTCATGTTCCCTACAACTTTTATGTTGATACTTTTGTCTAAACGTCATTAGTTAGAGAGTTATAAGCGTCGTAGAAAGCCGCTATAGGAAATTACGTTTCGGGTTGCACTTCCTTTTTTGTCATCATGTTTTTTCATGAGATTTGAGATCGAATTAGATCAAACCACCAACATCAAAGTTCTTCTACTAGATGTTCTTGACAATTTTCATGTTGAAAGTTTTATCCCAAAAGCACTAGATTAGGAGTTATAAGCCGTATAAGTTCCTATATCAACCCAGTCCAAGTATGAGTCGAACTGGGTGTATTTGGCAACCAAAACCTCTCTCCAGAAGGTGACATATCGCTGTCGCGTTCAGAACGCGACGGTTTCGTGTCGCGACCTGGCCTCTGCGCAGTGCTCGCTTAAATGGCTGTAATTTTTTCTATAGACCTCGGATTGATGCGCCGTTTTTTTGTTGGATTCCTTATTCAAAGGGCTTCAATGTGGTATATTCATGTGTCAGATTTGCATTTGAAATTAGTGAGTTATGACTCTAGACGTGGAAGGGTTGGGACTACATCTACTTCCTAAAAGGCATATGTTCCAGTTTCTGTCGTTTTACGCCCACTTCATATGTGTGAGTTTTGAACTATTATAGAAAGGTTTTACAAGGTATTATCATTCTAACCCGAGATCAGTTTAACATGGTTTCCAGTGTGTAAATGCATATCTTGTGTCTGAGCATTACATGATGTCTTTTAATGGCTTAAAAGTGATTAACACATTTAAATCTATAGTTTCATGAACGATATTCTAATTGCTCTCCTAATGACGTGATCATTCATGCAACTTATGATTTACTCTTCTTACTATTCTAGCTTGACTAAAATGATAATTTTGTTGCCATAAAAATCTTGCAAACCATGATTTGTTAAAGTGCATAGTTTCATGTCATGCCATCATTTTAAGTGCTTTCCGTGAGTTGAGACCGATGCTTTGTGAATTGAGACACGCGTACATCCCTACACACTTACACGTCTAGCAGCATTTTCTTGGGAATTGGAAACTCTCTACCGGTCATTCCGAATCGGTAAACTAGTGACCTTTTCTCCAAGGCCTCCGTAAATCTCCTCTGACCATGGATTCCCACATGGCCGACGAGTGGTTGTACCATTGAAGTTCCCTGGAGATAGCGTGCACTTCCTTTCTCATCTTGTTCTCGTGAGTGTGATTTACAATCTAGACTAAAGCCATTAATGTAAACATTGAACCAAAGTATAAATCATACCGTTATGCTATCAAATTTATCTCTTGACCATTGTTATCATGAAATCATGTTCAATTACTTATTACTTGTTCTCATCATCATCATGAACATGACATACACATGCTTACTTATTGAAACTCTCATTGGCCATTATTAATGACTGTGGGTATCTACATTTAAAATTTACATGAGATGCTGACAGGGCACGGCGTGTGTCCAAGGGCTCCAATCTAGCCCCAATGACGGCGAGCCATAGATATACTGTTAACCATGGGGTATAATGATTACTGGCGTTGCATCTACGCTGGGAGTCTTACTGCTTGTTGAATGATAGATACAATACCACATACACGTGTCCTGGTGTACATTCTTGATGGATCTTTCTCGGTGTACATTAGTGTCTACGTGCCGGATTAGTGTTACTTGATCGTGCTCGTACATTCTTGCTTGCTTGCTTGCGTGATATGGCATCCTGCATTTAATGCAATTAGTGATATCTTGCGTTCTTGACATCAAGTGAATTCTTGCGTGCTTGTACAAAGTGATCTATTGCTAGTTCTATCTTGTCATCTTGTTCACAAATCTCGTTCTATCATAATCACTCTCTCTAGCTTGTCTTATATATCATGTTTTAACGAGTTTTATTCGTACTTGTATATCATTCATCGTACTTGCCTAGTTCTAAAATGTTAATCACTTATATCATTGCCCGCACTTTGAGATATAAATCCTACTGGGCTAGTTTGCTCATCCCCTACCTTTTACCCAATCTAGGTGACTATGAAGTTCAAGAGGAAGAGCAAGTTGAGGATGGGAATGCGTCCGAGTGATGAACGTTCCAATTATGAGTCTATCTATAGTTAGTTATTTTGAGTGTTAGAACAATGTAGTAGGAAGTGAGGTATTATGTACTTTCGCTTTTATTGAGTCTTAGTCCTGTAATAGTTTTCATTTTTAATACAATTTATATTGAGTTCAACATATGGGCCCTATTATGATGTTGTGTTGTTACACAATTAGTGCATGCTAGCTAGAGGCTTATTTGCCGACTGTTCACGTCTCGAGATATCGTCTCGAATTATTCCGCATTAAATATCTGTTGCGTAATTCTCGGGACGTGACATCCACGGATCAACTCTATGGCGAAATTGACATCACGTTCCGGGGGAATCCCTGGCAGATCTTCAGGAAACACATCAGGGTAATCCTGGACTATGTGGTTGTCTTCTATCTTAGAACCCTTCTTTTCCATGACTACGGCTACTAGGAAAGCGATACACCCTTTTCTTATCATGTTATGGGCTTTTATGGCGGAGATTAGAGACATCCGTCTCTTATGTCTAATCCCGGAGAATGCCAATTTAGGAAAGTCACTAAAGGTCACCCTTCCCTTCTTACAATCGACACTTGCCCCATAAGTGGACAATCAGTCAGCTCCCAAAATTACATCGTAGCCTTCCATGGGCATACACACCAGGTCGGCTTTTAGGTTATGGTCTCCGATCATTACATCGGTAGAGGGAAAGTATTTGTTCAATTCTCCTTTTCTCCTATAGGCGTTATGACAGAGGACTCACAACTCATGGATACAGGTTTGCAGTCAGGGTATCAGCAAAGTTTGAGATATAAAGGAATGAGTTGCTCCAGTATCAAATAAGACAAACACTGATAAAGAGAAAACTTGTAGAGTACCTTGTACCACGCCACCGTCCGTAGCGGGTTCCTCATTATGCAGGGCTTGCAGTCGGCCCTGTTCTTAGGCTCATTAGGGCGCCTCTCATTCTCTTTTAGTACCGGGCACTCGGGGATGCGGTGCTCGTGACTTCCGCAGTGCAGACATGCGCTGACCTCATCCAGCATTCATCAGCCATGTGACTCGGCTTGTCGCAGTGTTTTCAGTTGCTTTTGCTGGAGTGTATGGGAATATCGCCTTGGGTTTCCTTTCTTGGCTAGGACCCTCTGTGAGGTTGAGGGGATGCTTCTTGCCATTGTTTTGCCTAGCAGATGATTGACCCGAGGTCAATTGCTTCTTCATGAACTTCCCTTTGATACGGTCGGTGAAGTCCGTAGCATCTTCCAACAGCTGAGCTTTCTTCACCATCTCGGCATAGGTCTGGATGTCGAGAGGTGCTAGTTGGGTGATGTATTGTGGCTTAAGGCCATTGAGAAAGTTCTTAGCCTTCATTCTTTTAGTAGCTACCAGGTGTGCTGCATACCTTGCCAGTCTAGAGAATTGGGCCTCATATTCAGCCACAGTCAGGCTCCTCTGTTTCAAAGCAGCAAATTCCACAGCCTTCCTTCTTGGACACGCTCAGAGAAGTACTTGAGTTGAAAGCTTCTTTAAACTCGTTCCAGGTGAATTGCCCATTCTATCTAGTAGCTTCCATTGACTCCCACCAAGCGCGGGCGTCCTTTTTGAGTTGAAATGTGGCCAACAACAGCTTATCCCCCGCTGTGCATTGCATGACACGGTAGATTCTTTCCGTTTCCTTTAGCTAGTGCTCGGCTTCATCCAGATCCATGGATCCACTGAACCTAGGTAGGTTCAGACTTCTGAAGCTATGATGCAGATCACCTGCAATGACACGATTTCCCCCGCCTTGGGTAGCTTGCATAATTGTGCGCGTCAGTTCCTGGATGGTTTGTTGCATGCCCCTCATTTGAGCACGTTCAACAGTCATCTTTGTTGCTTAGTTCCTACAAAAATAGCTTACTGTTATGATACTGATGTGAAATTTAATTCGTGCGTGTGTGAGTTTATTTTAGCTAGTTACCCTTGGCTCTAACCACAATGAAAATAGGTAGGATAATTGACTCTAGTCGAGGCTGGTCAACCTAGATCATCCTATACTTAAGAATAACCTAGGCTCTGATACCACAAAACTGTCATGCCCCGATACGGAATATCGGAACGCGAGGCAGTTGCAAGTAAACGGGTGCAGAGCAAGTACTAGACATCAAACCATTGCACAATGAATAATACTAAAGCAAATACCTTTCATTAATAACTTTCCAAATGTCTAGTTACAACCACTAATATTAGAGCCATTCCATAGGGCCTAATTGCATTGAAATAGAGCAAAAGACTGACTAAGACTCTAACATAGTACTAGGATGCTAGGATACTTGTGACATTACTCCTGGTCATTCCCATCCTCTTGAGTGTATGTATCATCTTTGGTTTCACCTGAGAACACAACGACAAATAACGTAGGGTGAGCGATAACGCCCAGTAGGACTTAAGCAGACTTTAAAAGATTAATGTATTAAAGACAGAGTACCTAATGATAGAGCGAGAAAGTCAAGTAAAGTGAGAGATAACATGATAGCATGTGAGCGAAATAGCACAGGTTTCCAAATATAGCACAAACGTCAATTATAGCATAAATAACATGATGGTCATAGCACAATAGCACAAAGTATAGCATAGCACTTTGTTGCCAACAGACAACGAGAGAATATAGCACTTTTGATTGTCATTAGATTAATCTAGATAGTATGGCACTTCGATGTAATGCCGACATCCTGATCATTTAACTCCCATGGGCAAATGGCAATTCGGACACTCTCCCCAGGACCAGATCGGGCCCTATTTGCGCTGGCATTGGTTATGTTGTTTATCTTTAGACAATCAGTCAATGGCCAATATAGAGTACCAAGGAAATGGATGAGAGCACTAGATGAATAGACGAGATAGTAGAGTGAACGTGAAAAGATGAGCGAGTAGAGCATAGATGAGAGCTAGTGGACATTGTACGTAATACGTCGAGTAATCAGGCGATAGTAACAGTTGCACAACAAACGCGCACTTGGTGTTGGCAGTCAGGTGGAACTCACGACTCTACCGCTGGCCATGTTAGGCACAGGTCCAGAGGTCCGGTGTGATTCAAGATAGAGAAAACTTCTAATAGCCGTTTGGATCATATCGATCCCTAAAGGGGGTAATAGGTGTTAGGGTACAATCGGCTCGTCGACCATGTAGGAATCCATAGACAGAGGAGACTTACGAGGCCTTGAACAAAGACTCACTAGTCCGGCAGAAGGAGTATCCGACGGAGAGTTCGTCCAAGTCAAGAAAGTGTGTATATAGAAACAAGTGCTCGACGTTCTAGAGGAGTTCTAGAACAGTGGAGCGTTGGAATCGTAAAATAAAGCAATTTAATTCCATAATTTACCAAACATATTTAGTAACATGTTAATGCCAATTAAGCCATATTTGGAAGGTTCAAAGTTGTGCATGTGTCATGAAATCATAGATGGAAATTAGTCATGTGTATGTATTTTAAATCACATATAAATGTTCAATTATATTAAGTGAATTACTGTGGCATAACTGGAAATAAGGTATATGCACAATAGGCAATTAGAGCATTGCAAATCAGGGGTTTTTCTGAAAAAAATCTTGTGAATGCGACGCACCCCAGTAAGGTCGTGACGGGTTCAGGGTAGATCGCGACAAGGGCTTGCACTGATCGTGACAGGCTGTTTAGGACAAGCGCTGAGATCGCGACAGAGGCAGGAAGGGAACACGACGGGTCGGTCAGGTTAGGCACATAGATCGCAACGGCACGGCCTGTCGCGTTCAGAACACGACGTGCTGTCTATCACCGACCAGACCCCAGAATGCGGCCTATCGGGCCGTCGCATTCTCATGGCCTGCGCCTGAGTCCGACAGGAATTAGACAGGACTTTGGATTGCGGGCCAAACTTACATATTTGACACAGGAGTCTTTAGAAAATAAGAACAAATAGCACAGTCGATGAAAAATAATGAAAATAGTTGCGTATTGATCTCGACATGCATGAGTACTTACAGTAAATAGGAATTTGACAATAGATAGGGTTTCGATATGCTTTATCACATCAAACATGAAGTACATGATACAGTGAACAGTAGAGATGAGAGATTTAATTCGCAAATAGGATGGACTAAAATTAAAGCTTTCAGTGGCGAAAGAAAGCTAACCACCTCAAACCTCCAATAAAAATTTCGAGGCTTGAGGTTTAGGGAACATGGAGATCAAAAGGTATGAGGGGATTCGGGGTCATGTAAGTTGCAGAACTTTGAAAATCCATAACACGGGATTGGGTTGCAGGAAAAATATGAAAATTTAGGGCTTTGTTCATGATGATGGAATAACTACATATAAATTTTCATAGTTTATGCTCATGAGAATGCCTACCTTTCACGTTTTCCCTCTTCTAGGGTTTGAAGGTGAAGAACTCGAGAAGAAGCTTTGATGGATCTTCCTCTCCATGATTTCTCCTCCTCTTGGCCTCTCCTTCTGGTCCAGCAACCCCTTGGCATGAGCTAGGGCTGGCCATGAGGGATTTGAGAGAGTATTTAAGCTTTCTCTCCTTCCCTTCCTAGTTGGACTCTAATTCCCATTATTCCGAGTTTTTCCTATTTCCTACCTTCCTTCTAAGCATTCCACTTCCTGTTTGGGTTGGGAAGAGAGCCAATTTCGTGGCCAATCAATTAGGGTAGGTTTAGGATTCCAAATCTAACTCTATTTGCTTATTTAATGTATTAAATTCCCCTTTTCTAATTAGGTAATAATTAGGTTGCGAATTTAGGGTTTTTCCCATTATTCTCTTTTTATAAATCCCATTTTTGGCTCACTAATTTCTAATGGGTCCATTTAATAAGCCCATTACTTATTTATTTGATGGGTTTTATTTAATTCTCTTTTCTTTGATTTTCTAATTAATTTAATTAGTTTTCTTTTATTTGATTTTCAAATTATCAAAATTTAATATTATTTAGATTTTTATTTTTCAGAAAAATCCAGGTTGCTGCAGGTGGTTTGTCGTGGTACCTCGTGGCTTTAGGCACCTGTACCCTATGTGGGTTGTTGGCTATTGTGGCACGTAGTGTGCTAGCGTTTTCAAGTGTGAGGTTGTTCGGTTTTTGTGGAAGTCAAGTTGTGTGACCTTCAATTTGTTGTGTTGTACCCCTGTGTGGGTAGTCCTCCGATGTGTTTGCTATTGTGGGTATTGTGGTGGACTAACCTTTGTGGTTAGCCTCGTTACCTTTCATGGGTGTTGGCTGTGTGGCCTTGCTTCACTCGTTCGTTTGTAGGGGACTGGCTCTTTGTTGTCAGTCTCGTTACGTTACCGTCAGTGAGTGGTTGGTCTATATGATTTATGGTGTGGTTCTTTCAGCTGTCGTGGTGGACTGGTGTGTCTACACTAGTCCTGTTGCTTCTTTTATTTCCTGTAAAATGTGACAAACTAGGTGTCTTATTTAATGCAGTTACGTTATATTTATTGATAGTACGTTTACTTCTGTAGTGCTTCAGTTAGCATTGCCAGTGAGACCCTTAGGGGTTGGGACTTGGTTCCTTCCTTCAGTGTTGGTTGTGGTTGTTTTTGGGAGGTTCCTGTTAAGCCTGTGACTTGTTAAGGATCACTCCCCTATAGTTCTTTTCAGGGCATGTCATGTGTTTGACTTGCAGCGGCGTTGTGGCAGACTTATACCACCAGTAGATGAGTTGTAGTCGTGTTCAGTGTGAGCATGCTCCCTCGGGGTGTAACAGTACGGTCGTTCAGATCTGGGTTTATCGGGTCTATGTGTAGTGCTCTTGACCAAGAGATGGTCATGGGCTGTTTTTGTGGTTTCTGTGCATAGGGTGAGCATTGTGGGCCGTTATGCCAGCCCATTTGCTATCACGCCCCGATATTTAGCAGCGGAATAAATACCAGGAGACGTGAACGATACAAATAGACGTATCACAGTGGATAATGCAGAGTCACAATTAAACATAACAACACATTTGAGGCCATAATATTGTCATCCAAAGTACTCTTTATTCCATTCATTCAACTAATTAAAAACCTTACATCAATCGAGCCAATCAAAGGGCCCATTATTCAAATGAAAAAGGTTTCACTATTAAATCGACTACTTAAATAACTATTCCTAGACTATCAACTCCTTATATGGCGGTTGCTCATCACTCTTGCCCTGACCCATCAATCTCCTCTGGTTCCTCATCACTACCTGAAAAGGACAGGATGATAGGGGTGAGCGAACTAGCTCAGTAGGATTTACATCTCAATACTGTGCGGGCACTAGTATACATGATTAACATTTTAAATAGGCAAGATATGAACATGTATATGATGACAATGCATGCAATACTAACAGATTGAATAGCAGATTAGAACGGATATCATATCAGATCAAATGTCAAGTTGCATATACAATGGATAGATATTTCAAGAGTAGAATCGTATCAAATGAATTGGCCATATCCACAGATATCATGTATTCACGTGATCAGACTTATCATATCAAACTTATCATATCATATCATATCAAATGAAGGCACATTCACACAAATCTTGCATATAGTATCAGGGACATGTCACGCACCACAAGTCCATACTCCCACGGTTAATAAGTACGTTGGGGCGCTCTTCCCAAGACCAGACAGGGCCCCTATTGCACAGGCATGGTCAAATGGACCGAAGTCCCATATTGTGCCGAACAAACATATTCATACTATGACCACGGAGTTTCAATGACAAGCTCATAGTACGAAAGACATGATTATTCATAGAGTCAAAGTATGACAAAAGCTCAAGAGATCAAATGGGCAGTATAACGATGTTCTTATGTTTCATAATTCATTAATGTCTTGACATGAAGATGACTAATGACAGATCATATGCGGAACATGTGCTCTCTATCTCCAGGGTACTTCATGGTACAAACCAACTCGGCCTCTATGTGGGAATCCATAGAGAGTGGAGAGTTACGGAGGTCTTAAGGAAAAGATCGCTAGTCTTACCGATTCGGAATGACCGGCAGAGAGCTCTCAATTCCCCAAGAAAGGTGTGCCTATTCGTACAAAGGTGGTAAGTGACGTGTCACGGATCTTTCCTAACATGTATGCAATATGAACAAATAACTGAAACATCGGAAAGCATATAACTTAAAGAAACTCATATACAACCTATGATGAAACACTTTAACTAACACGTCTACGCTAACATGTGTTCACCATACATTCACATCATATTCTTATCATGTCCATTGACAATAAGTAAGATCACAAGATAATCAAATGAACATAAGGTCAATCACATTTACACATTGAATCATATTCATATCATTATCACTTTCAAATTGATGGATTTCTTTTATGCCAATGCACACTATGGAACACTATGCAACATGCTGATGGACCACAAAGATTAACATGCTGACTGACTGACTGAAAAGTACAGGCTCGGGTCGGCCTATGAATAGTGTCCAACACAGTGGATGTTTTTACAAAACAGTTTACAGGTAAACAGGTCAAACGGTGCAGAAACTGAATCGCGTCGGCCTACATGGCCGCCTTTCAAGATAAATCATGTCGGGGTATAGCGACGCCTTACAGGAAATCATTACTTAATCCGATGGGCGGGAAAACTGCCTGAATCGCGTCCGGGGATACCGCAGCAATTCAGACTTGCACAGACTCCCAGGTAGGCGCGAAGTCTCACGCAACCGTTGACCAGTCAGCGCGAGAATTGCGTCGCCTCTCATGGATGCCTTTTAGTGGATCGCATCAGACTTGGCCGACGTGATACCAGGCGCTGGAATCGCATCTCCTGAACCGGACGCGGTTCAAACCTCAAACCGAAAAACCGTAATCAGGGTGCGATATTCATGCAATGCCTATATCTCTCTGTCTACTGAAGTTTAGACAAAACTCTCAACATCAAATATGTCGAGGACATCTATTGGAAGAACTTTTATGTTGTGAGTTAGATCTAATTCCATCTCGAATCTCAAGAAATATATGAAGAACATAAAGGTCATGTGTAACCCGAAAACACATCTCATGCAGCGATTTACTTACATTGCTTGTAACTCTCTAACTAATGACATTTAGACAAAATATTAAACATGAAAGATGATTGAGACTACGAGTATAAAAACTTTCATGAAGGAAGTGTAGTCTAATTCGGTACCAAATCATGTGCAAAATGAGAAGAACGGGAAAAGCCCTAACCGTGCACGACTTAGGGAAAACGACTAATACTCCATGTATACTCCATGAAAATTGGGCAAATCAAGTGCAAATGAACATAGACTCAAAGCTCTACAAGATGGTATAGTTTTTCTTTAATCTTGGCCCGAGAACACCTACCTTTATGAAGATCTAAGACCAGTCGATGTTCTGGACGCAGCAGAGGATGAAGAGGGATGAAACTCCGGTTCCCAGCCTTTCTCCTCCTCCTCTGAAGCCCTAGCCCACCTCCAAACGACCCCAACTCGTTGCCAAACCTTCCCCAAGAGTTTAGTGATGAGTTCTTATAGATTTAGGGTGTATTACATGTCCTAATGAGACTAGGAAAGGGGGCTGCGAATTCCTCTTTCTACTTTCCAAAATCTGGGATTTTCTCACCCAAGGAGGTAGCTACACCATGGGAAGGTGTCATACAGGGTTGGCCACGATTTAGGTTGCCATGTATGGCCATTACCACTAATTTTAACCCTAATTTTCCCTCCCTAATCACTGCATAATTACATACACGAATTTCTGGGTATTTTCTTGTCCAATTTTTATCCTTGGGCCAAATGTGCTTCATTGGCCCGATATTGTTAATGGGTCATTATACATGGTGTTGGAAGTCTCTCCAAATGTTTATTTAATTTATGGTTGGGTTATTTTTCCGTGTTAACAATTTTTCCGACTTAGTTCCGAATTCGGTTAACTTGGTCACGTGTGACGTACACTCGACCAATCATATTTTTCGTTGCATGAATTCCTTCGGAATACTTAGGGACAATATTTGGGGTTGATTTATAATTTTTACGGAATTTTACGATGTGTTTTCTCTCGTATGATAATAGTACGTAAGTTTTATCATTCCGGTAATTGCGGAATTTATTATTCCCCTTTATTTCTAAAATTTTTAAATCACTAAATTTCTGGAGTGTTACATCCTCCACCACTTAAGAAATTTGGTCCCCAAATTTACACATAATGGTGTAGTTCGTACTTGAGAATAGTTCTGGGTGGTTTTTCTTCATTTACCTGAGAATAGTTCTGGGTGGTTTTTCTTCATTCTTTCCTCTGTTTCCCAGGTAGCATTAGTAACTCCGTCTCGACTCCATTGGACCTTCACCATAGGTATGGTACGATTCTTGAGTCGTTGAATCTTCCGATCCAACAGTTTGATCGGCTTCTCTTCATAAGTCAGGTCCTCCCGAATCTCCAAGTCCTCATGGTTGATTACATGGTCGGCATTGAATAAGTACTTCCTCAGCATGGATATGTGGAACACATTATGGACGTTCGCCAACTATGGAGGTAGTGCAAGTCTATACGCCACCTGACCAATCCTTTCTAGAATTTCAAACGGTCCGATGAATTTAGGACTCAACTTTCCTTTGATCCCAAATCTTTGAATTCCCTTTGAAGGTGAGACCTTCAAGAAAACATGTTCGCCAACCTGAAATTCTAATTCTCTCCTTCTCTTGTCCGCATAACTCTTCTGCCTAGATTGGCTATCTTTAGACGTTCCCGACAATTTGAACCTTTCTGACAGCCGCTTCAATTAAGTCGGGTCCAACCCATTGGTTCTCCCCAACCTCTTCCCACGAAGGGGTGATCTACAACTCCTGCCATATAGGCTTCAAATGGTGCCATCTTGATACTTGCCTGATAGCTGTTGTATATGCAAACTCCTCAGGTACAACTGATCATCCCATCGACCTCTAAAATCTAGCACCAGAGCACGAAGCATATCTTCCCAATTTGATTGGTCCTTTCGGTTTATCCATCAGTCTTAGGATGGAAGGCAGTACTAAGTTTGTTTAGTACCCATTGCTGCTTGTAAACCCTTCCAGAAGTGTGAAGTAAATCTAGGGTCCCGATCTGATATTATGTTAGATGGAACCCCATGCAATCTAACTACTTCCTTAACATATAGTGCAGCCAATACATCCACTGACCAGGTACTCTTAATCGGCAAGAAGTGAGCTGACTTAGTCAATCGATCAACTTTACCCAAATTGCATCCATACCACTCTAGTCTTGGGCAATCCCATGATAAAGTCCATACCGATGCTATCCCACTTCCATTCTGGGATTTCTAGTGGTAGCAGTCCACTAGCTGTACGGAAATGCTCGGCCTTGACTTTCATGCATGTTAAACAGTATGACACATGATCGGCCACATCCCTCTTCATGTTTGGCCACCAGTACGACCTTTTCAAGTCTTGGTACATCTTTGTTGATCCAGGATGAATCGTGTACTTGGACTGGTGAGCTTCATTTAATAACCTCTTCTTGAGTTCTCCATGATCAGGGACACATGTTCTACCTCGAAATAGTAATCTTCCCTCAGCTGATAGAGTAAAGTCAGGTCTTTGTTCTAGCTTCTCCTTGATCTCAACTAAGAATGGATCCTCTCCCTGTTTCACCTTGATTTCGTTCAGTAGATCGGATTGTATCTGGAGGTTGGAAATCATTACTTATTTTTCCTTCTTTCCCATGTCTAAGTTCAAGCTTGCAAATTGCTCCAGTAACTTCCATTCGCCCCGCATCATACTAGCTAGCATAGCTCCTGGTTGTCTACTTAGAGCATCTGCCACTACATGGCTTTCCCAGGGTGATATTGAATGAAAACGTCAAAGTCCTTAAGGTACTCTAACCACCTTCTTTGTCTCATGTTAAGCTCTTTCTGTAAGAATAAGTATTTCAAACTCTTGTGGTCAGAAAAGACTTTAAATTGCTCACCATAGATATAATGCCTCCAAATTTTTCAAGGTGAATACTACAGCTGCTAACTCCAGGTCATGAACCGGGTAGTTCACTTCGTGGATCTTCAACTGTCTTGAGACATATGCTATTACTTTCCCTTGTTGCATTAAGACGCATCCCAGACCTGTTCCAGAAGCATATGAATAAATTTCAAATCCTCAATTGGTGATAGCCGGATCTGAGATCTATTTTAGAGAAGTATTTAGCTCCAGATAATTGATCAAAACAACTCATCAATTCTTGGCAGGGGATATTTGTTCTTGATGGTTAACTGGTTTAGTTGTCTGTAATCTATACACAGCCTCATCGACCCATCTTTCTTTTTGACAAAGAGGACAGGTGCACCCCATGGTGATGTGCTTGGTCAAATGAATCCCTTCTCTAACAGTTCCATCAGTTGCTCTTTTAATTCCTTCAGTTCTGCGGGGGACATTCTATATGGTGCCCTAGATACTGGTGCTGCTCCAGGGACCAACTCGATGGTAAAATCGACCTCTCGCTCAGGAGGAATCCCTGGCAAGTCTTCTGGAAAAATGTCAGCATCCTCGGTGACAACATGGATGTCCTCAACTTTGACTTCCTTCTTTGTGATGACAACAGCAGCAAGAAAGGCCATATAACCTTTCCTCAACATCCTCTTGGCTTGTAATGCAGAGATAAGGGACAATCTCCTGCGGTTTCTATCTCCTGTGAACACTATTTTGGGTAATGGCTAAAGGTTACCCGACTTCTACTACAATTGATACTAGCTCCATGTTTAGACATCCATTCTGCTCCCAGTATCACATCATACCCCTCCATGTCCATGCATATTAAATTTACTGGTAGGTTTTGGGTTTCAATCAACACTTCAATAGATGGCATATGGTTTGTAAGATTGGTGCCAGGACCAATCGGGGTTGACACAACTATTTCAGATTTCATTGGGACGGGTTTCATAGGTAGGGTATCAACAAATGTTTAAGATATGAAGGAATGCGTAGCTCCCATATCAAATAGATATATGCGGGTCGGGAAAGATAGTAAGTGTACCTTTCACGATACCTCCTTCTTTAGCAGCTTCAGGTTCCTGAATAGCTTGCAAGCGGCCTTGCCTCTTCTGTCCATTCGGACGCTTGTCCTGAGAGGCTGGTTCTTTCAACATTGGGTAGTCCGAGATCCTGTGGTCACGACTACCACAGCGCAGGCATCTCCCTTGCGCTCTCCAGCATTGTTCAGACCGGTGACTAGCTTTATCACAGTGTTTGCACCTTTCTCCCGTTGTCCCCACTATCTTCTTACCTAACTCCTTTGGTTTTTTATCAACTGGTTCATCTACTCCGCCACTGGGCCTTTTCTTCCAACGGTCGGCTAATGCCTTCCTGTAGAAGACACTTGCTCCCTTTTCACGGATTTTCCCTTAATTCTTTCGGCGGTCTCCATGGCATCTTCCAGTAACTGAGCCTTCTTTACCATGTCAGCATAGGTTTGAATGTCCATTGATGCTAGTTGAGTGATGAACTAGGCCCTCAAGCCATTCAGAAAGTGTTTTGCCATCATCCTTTCTGTCCCAATCAAGTGAACAACATATCGGGACAGACGAGAGAATTGGGCCTCATACTCGCCACATTGAGCCCTCTCTGCTTCAAAGCCGCAAATTCGGCTCCTTTCCATTCCTGGACCCTCTCAGAAAAGTACTTGGTGTTGAATTGCTCAATGAACTGAGCCTATGTTAGTTGCTGGCCATTCAGTGTTGCTTCTACCGACTCCCACCATGCCCTGGCATCCTTTTCCAATTGGAAGGTTGCTAGCAGTACTTTGTTCTAGTCCGTGCATTGCATGACCCTGAATATCCTTTCAATTTCCTTAACAAAGTGTTCAGCACATCTGGGTCAGTACTCCCTTCAAACCTAGGCGGATCCATATTCCGAAAATTCTAATGGAGATCACCGGCTCCGCGTTACCTCCACCCTGGGTGGCTTGCAGGATAGCCTGAGTCAAGTTCTGTATTGTTTGTTGCATGTTCCTAGCTTGGGCACGTTCAGCGGCCATTGAGGTAATAAGTACCTTAAAGATAATAATGTAAGTTAGTCATCTAAATATATCACATGTGACTTCTATTCCCATGGTTCTACCCAAGCTCACATTAGGTACGACAGATTTTGACTCGTGTGATCTAGTTTCATTCTATGTTCCTATTCCCTTGGACCCTAAAGTTTAAGGCTCTGATACCAACTGTCACGCCCCGATATTTAGCAGCAGAATAAATACCGGGAGACGTGAACGATACAATAGATGTATCACAGTTGAATAATGCAGAGTCACAATTAAACATAACAACACATTTGAGGCCAAATATTGTCATCCAAAGTACTCTTTATTCCATTCATTCAACTAATAAAAACCTTACATCAATCGAGCCAATCAAGGGCCCATTATTCAAATGAAAAAGTTTCACTATTACATCGACTACTCAAATAACTATTCCTAGACTATCAACTCCTTATATGGCGGTTGCTCATCACTCTTGCCCTGACCCATCAGTCTCCTCTGGTTCCTCATCACTACCTGAAAAGGACAGGATGATAGGGGTGAGCGAACTAGCTCAGTAGGATTTACATCTCAATACTGTGCGGGCACTAGTATACATGATTAACATTTTAAATAGGCAAGATATGACATGTATATGATGACAATGCATGCAATACTAACAGATTGAATAGTAGAGTAGAACGGATATCATATCAGATCAAATGTCGAGTTGCATATACAATGGACAGATATTTCAAGAGTAGAATCGTATCAAATGAATTGGCCATATCCACAGATATCACGTATTCACGTGATCAGACTTATCATATCAAACTTATCATATCATATCATATCAAACGAAGACACATTCACACAAATCTTGCATATAGTATCAGTGCCATGCCACGCACCACAAGTCCATACTCCCACGGTTATAAGTACGTTGGGGCGCTCTTCCCCAGGACCAAACAGGACCCCTATTGCACAGGCATTGGTCAAATGGACCAAGTCCCATATTGTGCCTAACAAACATATTCATACTATGGCCACGGAGTTTCAATCATGACAACTCATAGTATGAAAGACATGATTGTTCATAGAGTCAAAGTATGACAAAAGCTTAAGAGATCAAATGGGCATATAACGACGTGTCTCTTATGTTTCATAATTCATTAATGTCTTGACATGAAGATGACTAATGACAGATCATGCGGAACATGTGCTCTCTATCTCCAGGGTACTTCATGGTTCACCAGCTCAGCCTCTATGTGGGAATCCATAGAGAGCGGAGAGTTACGGAGGTCTTAAGGAAAAGATCGCTAGTCTTGCCGATTCGGAATGACCGGCATAGAGCTCTCAATTCCCCAAGAAAGGTGTGCCTATTCGTACAAAGGTGTAAGTGACGTGTCACGAATCTTTCCTAACATGTATGCAATATGAACAAATAACTGAAACATCGGAAAGCATATAACTTAAAGAAACTCATATACAACCCATGATGAAACACTTTAACTAAACACGTCTACGCTAACATGTGTTCACCCATACATTCACATCATATTCTTATCATGTCCAATTGACAATAAGTAAGATCACAAGATAATCAAATGAACATAAGGTGAATCACATTTACACATTAGAATCATATTCATATCATTATCGCTTTCAAATTGATGGATTTCTTTTAGGCCAATGCACACTATGGAACACTATGCAACATGCTGACGGACCACAAAGACTACAGCTGACTGACTGACTGAAAAGTACAGGCTCGGTCGGCCTATGAATAGCGTCCAACACAGTGGACGTTTTTACAAAACAGTGTACAGGTAAATAGGTCAAACGGTGCAGAAATTGAATCGCGTTGGCCTACATGGCCGCCTTTCAAGATAAATCACGTCGGGGTATAGCGACGCCTTACAGGAAATCATTACTTAATCCGATGGGCGGGAAAACTGCCTGAATCGCGTCCGGGATATCGCCGCGATTCAGACTTGCACAGACTCAGGTAGGCGCGAAGTCTCACGCAACCGTTGACCAGTCCCACGAGAATCACGTCGCCTCTCATGGACGCCTTTTAGTGGATCGCGTTATACCTGGCCGACGTGATACCAGGTGCTGGAATTGCGTCTCCTGAACCGGACGCGTTCAAACCTCAACCGAAAACACAGTAATCAGGGTGCGATATTCATGCAATGCCTATATCTCTCTATCTACTGACGTTTAGACAAAACTCTCGACATGAAATATGTCAAGGACATCTATTGGAGAACTTTTATGTTGTGAGTTAGATCTAATTCCGTCTCAATCTCTAGAAATATATGAAGAACATAAAGGTCATGTGTAACCCGAAAACACATCTCATGCAGTGGTTTACTTACCATGCTTGTAACTCTCTAACTAATGACATTTAGACAAAATGTTAACTTGAAAGATGATTGGGACTATGAGTAGAATAACTTTCATGAAGGAAGTTTATTCTAATTCGGTATCAAATCACATGCATAATGAGAAGAATAGGAAAAGCCCTAACCGTGCATGACTTAGGGAAGAAAACGACTACACTCCATGTATACTCCATGAAAATTGGGCAAATCAAGTGCAAATGAACATAGACTCAAAGCTCTACAAGATGGTATATGTTTTCTTTAATCTTGGCCGAGAACACCTACCTTTATGATGATTTAAGACCAGTCGACGTTCTGGATTAGCAGAGGATGAAGAGGGATGAAACTCCGGTTCCCAGCCTTTCTCCTCCTCCTCTGAAGTCCTAGCCCGCCTCCAAACGACCCCAACTCGTTGCCAAACCTTCCCCAAGAGTTTAGTGATGAGTTCTTATAGATTTAGGGTGTATTTACAAGTCCTAATGGGACTAGGAAAGGGGGCTGCGAATTCTGCTTTCTACTTTCCAAAATCTAGGATTTTCTCCCCCAAAGGAGGTAGCTACACCATGGAAGGTGTCATACAGGGTTGGCCATGATTTGGGTTGCCATGCATGGCCATTACCACTAATTTTAACCCTAATTTGCCATCCCTAATCACTGCATAATTACATACACGAATTTCTAGGTATTTTTTGTCCAAATTTTTATCCTCGGGCCAATGTGCTTCATTGGCCCAATCTTGTTAATGGGTCATTAATACATGGTGTTGGAAGTCTCTCCAATATGTTTATTTAATTTATGGTTGGGT
Source organism: Colocasia esculenta (assembly GCA_014218235.1). Taxonomy (NCBI): domain Eukaryota; kingdom Viridiplantae; phylum Streptophyta; class Magnoliopsida; order Alismatales; family Araceae; genus Colocasia; species Colocasia esculenta. The sequence continues at coordinate 29,848 of JACBKR010002215.1, forward strand.
TATTTTTCCGTGTTAACAATTTTTTCCGACTTAGTTTCCTAATTCGGTTAACTTGGTCACGTGTGACGTACACTCGACAATCAGATTTTTCGTTGAACGAATTCCTTCGTGGAACACTTATGGACAATATTTGGGGTTGATTTATAAATTTTATGAAATTTTCCGATGTGTTTTCTCTCGTACGATAATAGTACGTAAGTTTTATCATTCTGATAATTGCGGAATTTATTTATTCCCCTTTATTTCTAAATTTTTAAATCACTAAAGTTCCGGGGTGTTACATTTGCACTGCTGGTTCACTGTTTGGAATCGCAGCAGAGGTAGGCGACGTGATTTGAACGCGTCGTACGCTAGACGCGATTCGGTGAACCGCCTCTGTGACAGGTGGCGCGGGTTTTCCGTTTGGCGTCGATTTGGGTGGAAGCGTTTAAAAGGTTTAAATGCGGCGTCTGCCTTGGACGCGATTTTGATCAGTGTGATAAAAGCTTCGTTTCGGCTAGACAGAGCAGAGGAGGCTCTGTCCGACGCAGGGGAGATGCGGTGAAGCTTCTCCGGCAATTTTCAGTGGTTTTCGACTTTTGGCGGCTGGTGCTGCGCGGGAACCATGCGAGGACGATGCTCAGAGCGTGGGTGTGCCTTCGGTGAGGGGGTTTTGGCGTGCTTCGGCGTCTTCTACCGGTAGGGAGACTTCCTACCTTGATTTTAATGGTTTTAAAGCATGAATGATTGGGGATTAAGGGATGGATCATGTATGGGATGGTGCCATATTAGGTTTAACCTGTTTATGGTTTTAGTAGGTTGAATGATGTGCTTGTTGTGGGTTTTCCCGTGGGGAAAAGTGGGTTCGGTCAGTGAGTTGAGCTCACAGACGAACTGGAGTCACGTCGGGTGTCCCCGCCACGATTCGTTGAACGTGTTGCTTACCGAGTCTGGTGGTCCGGCGCCTATTCCAGAATACCTCTTTAGTTGGTTACCCTAGCACCGGGTGCTTAGGCTTGTCCCAGTACTGGAGTACCATCGAGGTTTGTGTCGTCTTCCTGGACACCCTCCTCTTGTGTTGGAGTAGTACATCCGGCTGAGGGGAAAGACGACAAGGGGAAACGGCTTGTGTTTGTGTGTGTGTGGCCGTTTGTAGCGCGCTCGTGGTTGGGGGACGGACACCAGTAGTTGACATTGGTCCCCAGCTAGTCCTGTTTCCAGTGCCTCACTTTAGGGTTCTCGGCTGGAGTCCCTAAAGGTGTCAGGCTTGGGCCTGCATGGTGTGTGACTTGCAGGTTGTGGTGGTTAGTTAGTCTCCACTGTTCTTGGCTTGTTGTTGTGGAGAGGCAGTTGGACCTTCCGTCCGTGACTGCGAGACTAAGAGGTAGTTCATGTGCTTTGTTGTCCAGTTGGATACTAGCATCATGAACCAGTAGTCCGTTCCCGTGTGGTGGCGTCGTCTCCGTACCGACTCGTGTTTGACCACTGGTTGTGGTTTGTGTGTGAACCGCTAGTTAGGTTATATTCATGAAACCGTTAACCATTGTGGTGTGCCCTGGAGGTGGCAGGGTTTTGTGGTTCAGTGTTGTAGCTCGTGTAGCAGGTACATGTACCCCTCGTGGATAGAGTTGTGTTGTGGTACGTGAGTCCGACCTCAGCTGGTGTTGAGGTGAGACCGTGCGTACTGTGGAGGTCTTGTGGTGTGACCCTCCACATGATGTGTGTTATTTATACTTGTTTCGTGTATTTCTAGTTATGGTTTGGTTTAAGGGTGTTGGCTGGTTGTCGCCAATCCCGATGCTCGGTGTGTATGGTTAGCCTGTGAGACCGTAGCCTAGGTAGTGGTTTGCCGATGAGGCTTGTGGTCGAAGTGTTTTAGTTGAAGGGTGGACTAGCGGTGTTAAGCTAGTCTTGTGTTTCCCTTTATGTTCTGAGGACCGGGGTTTAGCCGGTGTGTTATGGTTAGTTGTAGTTTAACATGCTTGTGTGTGCATGTTATGTTTGGTTGCCGGTGTTGCTAGTGAGACCCTTTAGGGTTGAGGTCTCTTGCATAGTTGTGTTTCATTGTGAGAGGTCCCTACTGAGCCAGTGACGTGTTGAGGCTCACTCCCTTATAGTCTGTTTCAGGTGTTGGCCGACTTAGAAGGCATTGGCTGACTTCGGCGTGGTTTATGTAGAGTAGCGCAGACTTGTACCACCAGTAGTACAGTAGCTGAGTCGTCTGAGCTTGTGCTCCCTCGAGGTATGCCCCAGATAGTTGTACTCTTTAGTTGGACATGTAATATTATAATTGTGGACGATTGTACATTGTGTTTACAGTTATATACACTTGCACTTTCCTATGTTATATACTGTAATTGTGGTCTTTTATATTCATACTGGACATGTGTTTGTGATATCCCTTGCAAGACTTTGGTCCGATCGTGGAGACGAATCTGGATATGGACCCTTATTGGGTATAAATGTCCAGGGCCGTTATAGTTGGTATCAGAGCAAATGGTCCAGTTAGAATATGAAAAGACATTGAAGGTACAATGTCCCAATACATGGATTAATGTCCACTGCTGGTAGTAAGTCTGTGATTTTACGTGATTTAAAATGATTTTCACGTAAGTTTTTGTTATGTGAATTGTGTACTGGTTAGGCAGCTGTTGGTAGCAGCAGGAACCGAGATGATTAGTAAGAAATGCAGACGGTGAAAAGTGAAAAAGTTATGAAAGAGGTTTGTGTGTAAACTCGGCAGTTGTTAGAAATGGCAGAAAAATTGTAAGATTAGAGATATAACTGAGTGGATACTCAGTGTGCAGTTGAGTTACTTAAAGATTCACAGTATGAAGCTAGAAAGATTAGTGATTTCAGATATGAATTTGGCAAGAATGTTTCAGTGAGATATTGAAATGGGTAAGCACTGAAAGAAAAGGATGATCAGTTGAGTAAGGAAAAAGATTTAAGAAAATGAGGCATTTGTGTGCAAAAGAGTTAGTCAAGAGAAATTAATTTGTGTAGAATAGTCAGTGCAGTGGTATGTAAGATAAGAAATTGCAGAGTTAAAGTGATGAGGACAATAATTTGGAAATAATAAAGAGGCAGTGAGAAAAACCAGCTGGAGAAAATGGTTAAAAATAAGAGATGCAAGGCTAGTAAGATGTGCCAATAGTCTCGAGGCAGAATGCAGAATTTAAAGATGAAACACCTATATATAGGATATAGAAAGAAAAGTAGATCAACAAACTCCAATATTCAGGCCAATAGCAGTTGATGGAGCAGAATAAGTAAGAAATATGTAAAATGAGAGTTGAGTCCAACTGGGATTCGAATAATAATGAAAGTGGAAAGCAATTAAAAGAGAAACGAAAATAGAATTATGAGAGATTTTGCCAAGTGGTTGGCATAATCAGAGTAGCACAGCAGAAGCGTGGTGGGGCTATACCCCACAGTTTCATTTGTTTGAAAGGGGAATTGCAAGATTTTGGCACAATCGGGCGAGAGACCGAGAAATTTAAGAAAAATGAGTTAAAGATGTGAAACAGAACGACATTAAAGGTAGAAAAGTCAGAAATGACATAGAGTTTTCCATGAAAAGTTAGAAGTTGAATGTATAAAGGTAGAATAAAGAAAGATAAAGCAGGGAATAGTTGACAGTCATGAGAAGAGAAGATATGGCACTGCAGAGTGCGAGGAAAAAGAGATGATTTTAAATGGTAGATAAGAATAGAGAACAAATGAGGCAGAATAACAACAGACAATGATAAACTGAAATGAAGTGGCACCGGAAATTGGAAATTGAAAGAGGTAATAATATGGTAAAGCATCCAATGGAGTGGTGTTTAGTAAGCAATTTGAGAAAGTGTGGAAACAAGTTGAGTCCAAGGAGATAAAGCGCCAACAACAGGTGGAATTGTTTGCGGCCAAAAGGTAAAAGAAAGAAGGATCTGTAAGACCCTCGAATTTCCGTCGCATTATTTGTATTTGTGTATGTATGTTTGGGCTTGTGTATGTATATCATATTTACGTACGTATAATTAGTACAATTACGTGTGCATGTGTTTATACTAGATGTAATATTGCATGTATTGAATGGTGATAGTATGGATACACTACCATATACACTATTGCATGTAATATGCATGGCATGCATAGTTTTCTGCATGTTTTAAACTTCTGGCCGAAGGCCCTATTGGCGTCAATCCCTAGCGTTGAGGTGGTGTCAGCGTCCAGACATGGACGCCAACACTAATCCTGGCGTCTAACGATATGGACGCCTATTTCTCTGGCCTGCATGCGAAGCAGAGCCGGAAATTCTGGAAACAAGGAAGCTCACCCATTGGGGAGCTGTCCCCAACGGCTCTGAGAGCCATCTTGTCACCTTGTGAGTGGAGAGAGGCCTCTCCCATATGTTGAACCCGGATCTGCCTCCTCCAACCCCTCTCTTCACCTTTGCAAGAGAGAAACAGAGGAGAAACCCTAGAGGAAGCTGTGAGAAAACCCCATTTGCACCCAAGAATCTGACCCTCTGAAGTTGGATCCGGCCATCTTCCTCGACAAGAAGCTAGCTGGACTGAAGGAGAAGACCTCCCCGATGTTTCCTTGCTGTGGAGATCATCCAGGAGCCCGGAGGGAGGAGATCTTGGAGGACAGTTTGCACCTTCTTGGGACTGCCCAAGGAGGGCTTCACCAGCACCTTAGATCCATTGGAGCAATTTCTAAAAGGCAAGTAACCTAACCATAATGTCCCCGTATGTGTCTAGGTCGATTCTACAATTTTTATGAATTTTCCCTCGTGTCCTAGACCCCCAAATTCACCCCAACTAGAGCTCGGGTCTGTGTTTCGTCTGCACAGACCTGCATTAACGGCAAGATCCCTGACGCTGAGATCATGCTTGGCGTTCATCGACCATGCCGCTAACACTAGGTTAGCGGCCAGAGTCGCCGCCAAGTTCATCTGGACAGAACAGTGACCTGTTCTGCCCTTCCTATACAACTATTTTCGGTATGGTTTCTGTGATAAGGATATATGGTAACCCTATACACTATGTATACTGTTAAATGTGGTGTGTGGATCAGTGTGATGTGTTGGTGGTGAATGTTAGAAATTTATTCTCCCATGAAATTTCAAGCATGATTGTTGATAATCTTGCCAATCCATGTTTTATGTATTAGACTAGTCTGAATGCCCTAAGTCTTGTCAGATCATGAAGATTCGTGGATCAGTATACGTATACTCAATTTTGATAAATTGTCCATGCTTGTATAAATTGCTAATAAATTCGGTTGGGTAAATAAAAGGCATGAAAGAAGATTTGTAGTGATCGATCTATGTTTGTATGATTTAGGGTAATTCTATATTCTCAGTCATGCATATAACAGTAGTCTCTGTTCAAACAGTAAGTGGCCAAAAATGCATGATAGTGTTAACTCCATGTCAACTTAAATTAAGATGGCATTCTAAATAGACATTTGATTTTCTGTAAATCACTTAGCTCAGAAAAATCTGAAAAATTGAAGGTAGGACCTTGAACCTGAAAATAGCATGTGGTTAAAATTTCAGGTCATTTGGACCAGTATATAAGGAGTTTATATATTTTTCATTGAAATGTAAAATCTATGTATGTTATCGTAAGGTGGTTAGATATTGTTTAACCCACCTGATTAGTGAATTTACTGTGTGTTAAACTCCTGAATCTGTAGTGCCATGTCAGAAAAACCAGAGATGCATGTAGTGAGAAAGTGAATGAGATGAAAAGTGATATGTGTAAAACCATATGTAAAATCGGTAAAATGTGTAACTGTGCCATGTGACACTGCTTCCGTAGAGGGCAGTGGAACTATATCAGGGAAAGTCCCCTGAAAGTTTCAATGGTAAGTGACCCTAAGGGCATTAGGGGAAATCCTGGAGTTGACAAGTACACTGGTTCGGGTGGAGACTTGTTCCCCGGTCTGCGCAGTCCACGAGTCGCCATTGTAATGCCTAGATGGTGTCTATGTGTCTGTGATGTGTATATGTCCTTCTTTGGTGGTTTGGACCATGTGTCACGGCACCTAAAATGTAATTGTAAGTGTACTTGTTATGTTTATGTGTCATGTGTAAGTGAACAATGTGAAATGTGTATGTGTAAAGTGCAACATGGTGAATGGAACTTTGTGTAAAGAAATGTGAAACTAAAAATGTGAGATATTACATGAATCATGTAGGCAATTGAAACCAATGTTAATCAGTATTTCATGTGGTTATCATCATGTTTTATATGTGGCGAGATTTCTAGAATTCATGTTAGGGATTTTGAACGGGCACATTTACAAAAAGCTGATTGTTTTCACATGGTATGTTTGTTAAACAACATTGTACTCTCATGTTATTTTACAACCTTTAAATCCATGTGAAACCAGCAACTTCCGCATGTGAAAATGTCTATTTATGTGTTGAAAACATGTCAGAATCCAAGCTAGTATTTGTTTTCCTTTCATATGTGTAGACACCCGATTATGACTAATGGGTTGAACCACATTTCTTGCTACCTTAGTGGGCCCCTAATTGGTCACTCACCTTGAGCCCATCATTTGCCTTGATTTGAGCCCATTAATCCATTAAAATACCTTGAAATCCCGAAATCAATCATTTGAGAGTCCCTAGAGGAATATAACTCCTATTTTAATCATGTGGTTAGAGAGAATAATCCAAGATAATTCGGATCCTTGTCGCGACGCATCGTGGCGCCGCGACTATAGTCGCGACGGGTTTGGCCGCCGCGACAGCCCATGCATTATCCATGCACGTGGGCAATGCTGTCGCGTCCCCCCGCACCGTCGCGTCTCTAGTCGCGACCCCACGATCTGACGCGACAATGTCCGAGATCTCTGGCCTCCGTAACCACACCCTATTTATCCTCCCATGCACTTTGACTTGGTCTAGAGGGTTATCCCAACCCTTTGGACGGATCCTTGGCCCTAGGGACTCTCCTAAGCTCCCCTAAGGACTCTACACCCCGATTTTGATAGAGCTTTATCCCCCTTTTTTAATTTCACACCTTTTGAGGAGATAATACCTAATTTTCTCACTCCAAGCTCTATATAAGGAGGCCCCTCCTCATGGACGAGAGAGCCTCATGATCACCCCGAAGGGCTGCCAAAATTTCCTCTGAACTAGACTTAGCCACGCAGCCACTCATTCCCTTCATTCCCTTCACATTCCACTCCTCACAACTCACTCATTTCACCATCAATGGAGCAAGGAACGTGAAGAGGGCGACTTCAGCAATCTCCTGGACCTCTTTGCACATCATTGGAGCTGCATCCACGCCAGGAAGTCGCCCTAATGGGGCTCATTCCCTTTCCTCTTCCTCTTTTCTATTTCTACATGCATTTTTATCGTTCTTTTAAATAGAGCACATCCACCATCCACCCACGTTTTCCCACACCCACAGGGTTTAAAACCACCCCAGGTGCGTCCCACCATGATCTCCCATCTCATTTCGTCTTTTAGAATAGATATTACACTTTACATGTTCTAATAGGGTCTTTTCTTTGTGTTTTCTTTTGATTGGCAGGCAAGCAAACAAGTCTACGAGAGCTCTGGTGCTCTGGCCGGCTGGAGGACTAGAAGAAGGTCACAACAACAAATCTCCCGCATTCAGAGAACGCGACGGCCTAGGGTGACGCGACAAAGACGCGTCGATTTCCACTGACGCGATACTAGAGACGCGGCGGCCATGACGACCGCGACACCAGGTCAATTTCCTGTTCTCTTCCTTTTTCCTAGTTTAAGTTAGCCATTGTCTTTCCACATCATTAGGCAACTTATCTAGGTGGCGATCACATCCTTTTTCCTATGCTATCATATTTGATATCCATGTCCGTGTCGAGGGGAAGCCAATCCCTGTGATTACACCTTTTGGCGATCACGGTGGGACCTTCACTGCCACCCTCGTAGATTTTTGATTGTCTGCTTGCCATGTTTCCTTGTTGTTTGTCATCATAGTGTCTTGTTAGAGTTCTGTTCTTTATTCCCTGCACTTTTCGCTCTGTCGTGTCGCGACCGATCGCGGTGTCGCGACAAGTTCGCGTCGCACGCGGGGGACGCGTCATCAGGTTAGTGCTTGCTATTCCATTTGCCTTCTTTGTTCAATGCCCATGAGAACATGCGTCGTTGTTACATGGCTTAGATGATGTTTGCTCGTGTTTTGTCTGATAACATCCTGTTAGGGTTCGGATTTCCCGTTTAGTTTCATTTGTAAGATTCCAGTTCCTATCGCGGTCGGACGGTGGACGCGACCTGTCGCGGTTTGACAGTGACGCGTTAACAGGTTTGCCTTGTATGTTCTTGCTTTCATCCATGAATCGGCTTTCTGTATGCTCCCTGATTCATGTTGTATCACTATAGTTTTCTTGGTGTTCCTTAGTTTTGTAGGATAGTCTGTTTGAATGGGTTGGTGACTCAGTGTGTTTTCGGGCCTCTGTCTTTATCGCGGCAGCCCGCTCTGTCGCGATAGGGTCGCGGCGTATCTGGCCGTCGCGACTCTGCCCGAGGACTCCTTTTGTCACCCTGTTTGCTCCTTACTTTCATTCTTGCATACATTTAGTCCCTTGCATACGCTGCATAACCCATTTGATTAGGTTCCCCCTTGGTTGAGTGAGTCCTCTCACCTACGAGCACTCGTAGGCTGACTCGGCCCACCTTCCGAGGACCTCCGTAAGTCCCCGTGGCCGTACGCACGTTGCGGTTCGCCGGGCTGGTTGTACCCGTTGTACCCTTAGTTTGAGCCACCCCCGCTGAGTGTGTACCACCCTTAGTCATACCGGAGCACTTGAGTTCATTCCTATCAGGGACCGCATGACCGAGTGACATCCCTTAATCAATTCACTTAAAAGGTCAAGTTCGAATCTTAAGAAATTTGCGTTGTAAGCATGATAACTTGAGTGCTTTGATCCCCCTTCTCCTCTCTGTCTTTCTTGTCGTGCTAGAGTCTAGGTGTGTCCCCCCCAATTGGTTGGAGGGTGTATGCGTCATTGTTTAGGGAGATCGAGTCAGTCCCCTCCGATCCTCGTGCTTTATCATAATCCCCTCTTCGACATGGACCAATTTCGAGTCCTTGCCGACGATGCCCTACCCCTTGGGTTGCTCGAGGAAGTGGCCCAACCTTCCATGGCCACTCTCCCGGGGCATATCCAGCCTCCCTCCATTACTGGGATCCAATCCCGTCCTCCTTCTCCTCCCGGGGATGATGACCCTCACTCTCAATTCAGCCAGCTCCTTCCTCACCTCACTCCGGACCAAGTCCGAGAGTTCATAGCTGCTGCCAAGGGGAAACAACCTTTATCTCCCCGGGGTCAAATCCAGCCCGACCGGCGGAGTCCTCAGTCCGCGTCGCTTCAGCCCCTCACCTTTCTTCGTCTGGGGCAGACCCCACACCTCTCCGTCCTCGGGCCATTCATTTTTCAGAACCAAGCTACCTCCCCCCACGAGATGTTCGGCCTCGGTCTCCTCCCACTACATATTATACGGCCGAACCAGCTCCGCTTCCTCGCGAGAGGTCTCACTCCTTCGAGCGGCCACGCTCCCTTGTCCCTACGCATCAGATCCAATCTCCTTCCGATTTCTTGGCGGAATGGACAAGTATGAAGAAGGAGCTTCATGACCTCCGGAGCAAATTGATCCTCGGAAGGTAGCTGACATTGCCCTCCCATCCTTCCAACCTCCGGGTGCCTCCCCAGTCCGAGCTCCCTGTATATCGTCGATACTCTGGGGTAGGGGACCCCTATGTTCATCTGAAGGACTTCGTCTATGAATCGGCGCCGCACAAGTATGACCGCCATCTCATGGCATATTTGTTCAGAAAATCATTAGATGGTCCAGCCTTAGAGTGGTTCTATTCTTTGCCTCCCGAGGAAGCCGAGGATTTCCAAATCGTCCAAGAAAGGTTTCTGCAGCAGTTTCAAGATCGGGTGGGACCCGAATACTCTTTTGTGGATTTGGTAGCTGAAAAGATGAAACCAGAAGAGGATTTCTCCACCTATGCTGACCGGTGGCGCTCTTGGCCGCCAAGGTCCGTTGCCCAATGCCTGAGGAGGAGAAGTAAAGCTGTTGATCTCCAATGCCACGCCCACCTACCGACTATTTTGGCCATGAACGACATCTCTACCATGCACCAATTATATAGTCGAGCCCGTTTCATTCAAACCCAACTCAAGGACTCGCCTATACATTCCATGTTCGAGACCCCCAAGGCCCGTTATGCTAAAAAGCCGCAAGGCCCAGTCACCGAGGGGATCCAGACCAATGAACAAGTAGGTGCCGTTAGCAATCCCCAAGGCCCAGTAGGTAGGTCCCCCTATACCCAGCAAACCCAACAGTCTTGGAACAACAACAACAATAGGCAGCCACCTCCCCAAGGACAAAATCCCCCTCAAGATCAGCGCCAATACTCCCAGGTCCCTCCACCTCAAAATGGCTATGCCCCCAGGAAACCCAATGGGCCCAAGAGAGCCCAATACCCTCCATTACCCGAATCTCTAGCTGATGTCTTTGCAGCCCTCATTGTCTCTAATGCCTTAAGACTCCCTCCTGAGAAGGCGAATTGGAATATGGCGGCCGATCAAACAAAGTACTTGCGTCTATCATCGTCATCCGGGCCACAATGTGTCCGATTGCTTCCAATTCCGGGACATGATATACGATCTCCATGAGCAAATCAGATTGATTGGGCAGAAATGAAGAGGTTGATCCAAACTCTGAGGGACCAGCAAGGCCAGAGGCAACAGCAGCAACAACAGAGGCGACAGCAGCCGCAGCAACAACAGCAGCAACAACAGCAACAGCAATACCAGCCCTTCCAACAGCAATACCAGCAACACCAGCAACAGCAGCAGCCGCAGCAGCCGGCGAACGACCTAGGCATAGTCCGTAACCCCATGCCACAACATCAACCTGCTCCGAACCCTCAACCAGCTCCACCACCTCCTCCGCCCGCGCATGTTAACCCCGTTATCCACCATGCACCACCAGAAGCCCAGTGGGTCTTCGATGACGACCATGAGGTGGCCAGCTTCTGGCTATTTCTCACGTCACGCCCACTGTTCCCACACCTGCATCCGCCATACCCCCCTCCCTTTACACCCTATTGCCACCATCACCTCACCATCCTATTCTCCCGTCATATCACCCATCATCCCTCCACCAAACAACACCCTCTCTCCCCTACGCCAGCACCACTACTAGCCGACCCTTCTATCCTTAACACCCCTACCCCTCCACTCCACCATAATCTTGCCCTCCGGAGCGGGCGAATGTTTCATCGGATGTATCCTAACGCATCCATACCTATGCCAGGTCAGCAACCACCAATCAGCAGCAACAAGATACAGAAGAGATTGATCCAGCGCCGGGAACTCAATATGACATCCTAAAGCATCTCGATCAGACTCCCGCCAAGATCTCCATATTGGAGCTCATTAAGAGATCGCAGACTCACCAAGATGCTCTCAGAACTTTTTTGCAAAAGTCATGGTCAGCGAGGACATGAATCCGACAACCTACCCTCAGTGCTCTCAATAGTGAACAGAGGACCCACCATTACCTTTTCTGATGGCGAGTTGGCTGCCCCCGAAGCCAGGAAAATGCCCCTGTGTGTGACACTTACCATAAATAAAGTGGCAGTCGATGCGGCTCTGGTGGACACAGGAGCCTCCATTAATGTATGTCCACTAAGCACTCTTAGAGCTTGCAACATATCGGAACGTCAATTGCAGCCCGCCTACCACTATTGCTGCATATGACAATTCGCGACGTGCCTGTCACGGGGTCATCACTTTGCAAGCAGAATTAGGCCCTCTCGTCATGTCTGTGGAGTTCTATGTGCTGAACATTGATCACACCTACAAAGCCATTCTAGGGCGCCCGTGGATCGAATCATTAGGGGCAGTACCCTCTACAGCGCATCAGTGTCTGAAGTTCCCTTTCCAAGGGCGGATAGTCAAGGTAAAGAGTATGACGACAACGCATACAGTCGAAGCCGTTGAGAGAGTGCTGCCATCATATGGCCGTCCAATAAGCCCATAATCTCAGTGCTTGATGTTAACTACACTTGGGCCTATACTTTCTCTTCTAACCGCCCAATTGGGTCTCCTCCTGTAATGGCAGTCAGAAAGGATGTGAGCAAGAATACAAGGGGTGGGACATCATGTTCAGGCTGGGTTATCAGTCAGGAAAAGGCCTGGGTGCTCATCTTCAGGGCAAACCAAGACTGTCGCCACCGCTAAGAAATTCACAAAGCGTGGCCTTGGATATTCAGAATGGGCCGCTTTCTCATCTCCTCCACAATCAGACCATGGACCGCTCACTTGGTCCTTATACGAGCATTTTGTCAGAGGGCCCATTCAGCCCGGATATAACACCACATAGAAACGCCAAGATCAGCCTATCAAACTTTAGAGGAGCAGCGACCCAACAAGAAGAGAGCTGAGGAGATACTGAGGATCCAGATCAAGATGATATTGTCTCATCATTAGTCTGTTGTTTGAAAGATCAGAAGCTGAGGAAGAAAAGCTAGAATCAGAAGACCCTTTCTGCGGTCAATCAACTGTTCAGTGAAGAAGATGTCCACAAGTAGCAGCATTATCAGCATCAACAACCACCGCCAGGCGACAGTTGCCTGGAATTGGTGAGGAGAACCAGTCAAATCATTTACCCCTACTGTACAGGAGTTCTGGCCAGGGTTCTCCCGGCCTCCCACTCACTTTGTTTCATCCATACTCGATGTTAATTTAGTTTCATTCCTTTGCCTCTCCCTTCATTGTCCAAATCTCGCCCGCCGCCATTGAGGCATTCATTCGCCCTTCACCCCGCCTCGCCATTTCCTTCAATGGTTCGGTCTTGTCTTTTTTCGAAGCCATTTAATTTAATGTAGTTCCTTTTTCAAAAAAAAAAAAAGAATGAAAAATGACAAAAAATGTGTGTGTGTCCCCCCTGCTTCCGACGGCGATCCCCGTCACTCCTCGTGCTCCTGCTTCCGACGGCGATCCCCGTCACCCCCCTCTGCTCCTGCTTCCGACGGCGATCCCCGTCACCCCCTCCTGCTCCTGCTTCCGACGGCGATCCCCGTCACCCCCTCCTGCTCCTGATTCTCGACGGCGATCCCCGTCACCCCCCTCCTGCTCCTGATCTCGACGGCGATCCCCGTCACCCCTCTCCTGCTCCCGCTCTCGACGGCGATCCCCGTCACATCCTGCTCCCCGGCAGCCATCATCGTCCTTCTTTCACTCCACTGTGTTTTCACCTGGTGGTCAGACATGGCCATTCCAGGCGATTCGGGTGAGGGGCCTTCTGCTCCCCTACACCCCGATGCTGTTGCCGGCACCCTGAGCTCGGGTGGCCCGCTCCCTCCTCCAGCTCCATCGGAGGATCTTCGCGGCCCTGCCGCACCCTTTGTTTTCCCTTCCATAAACCTCTGGACGCTTCTCCAGAGCCTCCTGTAAATATCAAATCTAGCTCAAGTTCAGGGGTAGTTTCTAGTGAGTCCCCGTCCCCGTCTAGGAAGAAGAAGGGTAGTGGCGTACCCCGTAGATACCTCTTAGACTTAGTCCATAGATGTGGCGCTCTTCTAGCTGTCAAAGAGTTCATCAAAGAAGCGGTAGTTCTGGACTTAGAGGAGATGCCGATAGAGGAAGGGCTAGACGACGGCTTTGGGATATATGAAATTGTAGCCGAAGAAGACCCATTAGATGAGAATGGTGTTGAGATAGAGGATGCTGCTGAGGCGTATGCTAGTGGTATGAGGAGATTCGATGAACCTACCTCAGCAGTCGACGAACCTACTAAAGAGGTGAATGTGGGAACGCAAGAGGACCCCAGGCTCTTAACCATAGCTTCTGGTCTCCCGCCTGAAGAAGAAGAAGAGCTCATAGAAATGTTAAGGGAGTTCAAGGATTCATTTGCCTGGTCCTATGATGACATGCCTGGCATTGACCCCGATTTGGTGGAGCATAGGTTAATTTTGAAGCCAGGGGCAGTTGCCGTTAAACAGAAGCTAAGGAGGTTCCTCCCCCACATCGCTTTAAAGATGAAAGAGGAGATTGATAAGCTACACAAAGCCAAGTTTATCCGTGTAGTCCTCTATCCTTTGTGGGTGGCCAACATCGTCCCGGTGATGAAGAAAGACGGAAGAGTGCGCATCTGCATAGATTTCCGGGATTTGAATAGGCATGTCCTAAGGACGATTTCCCGCTACCTCATTTGGATGTTTTGATCGATAATACAGCAGGGTTCGAAACTCTATCGTTCATGGATGGGTACTCCGGCTATAATCAAATTCGTCTAGCCCCGGAGGATCAAGAGAAGACCTCCTTCACCACCCCATGGGGAACATATTGCTATGTGGTCATGCCGTTGGACTAAAGAATGCCGGCGCCACTTATCAAAGAGCAATGTTAGCTATCTTCCACGACATGATACATATTGATGTTGAGGTTTACGTGGATGATATCGTGGTGAAGTCGCGGACCCGAAAAGAGCATTCCTCCGTGCTTGCCAAAGTTTTCCGTCGCGCACAAGAGTATCAATTGAAGATGAATCCAAAGAAGTGCGTATTTGGAGTTTCCTCAGAAAATTATTAGGCTTCATAGTTAGTAAGCGGGGGATTCAAATAGATCCACACAAGGCCAAGGCGATCAATGAGATGCCTCCTCCTAAGAACATATCTGAACTTCGAGGTTTGATTGGTCGGCTGCAGTTCATAAGGAGATTCATATCTCAGCACTCTCAAAGATGTCGTCCTTTCTACGAACTGTTGAGAGGAGGAGTCAGTTTTGAATGGAATGATAAATGCCAAGAGGCCTTCGATGAGCTCAAGAGCTACCTTATGAATCCGCCCGTGCTTCAGGCGCCTATCCCTGGGAAACCCCTAATCCTATATCTGTCGACTGTTGAGGACTCCCTAGGAGCTGTCCTTGCTCAGCATGATGAATCCGGCAAAGAAAGGGCAGTCTACTACCTATCTAGGCTCTTCAATCCTTCCGAGCTCAAACTCACCACAATGGAGAAAACTTGTGCAGCGCTAGTTTGGGTAGTGCAGAAATTGAAGCACTACTTCCTAGCTCATAAGGTGAGTTTGATTTCTAGAATGGACCCTATTAGGTATCTCCTTGAGAAGCCAGTCCTCGCCGACAGATTGGCGCTGGCAAAGTTTCCTCTCTCAGTTCGATATCTCCTTTATTGTTCAGAAAGCCATAAAAGGGTATGCCATTGCTGAGCACCTTGCTCACCTCCCTCTTCCTCATAGTGATACGGTTCAAGAGGAGTTCCCGATGAAAACCTATCACTTGTCTCTCACGATCCCTTCTGGTCACTCCATTTCGATGGAGCTCTCAATTCTAGGGGACGGGGCATAGGTGCAGTCTTGCTCACCCCAGAAGGGATCACCATTCCTTTGGCTTATCAACTCCAGTTCTACGCCACCAACAACATCTCCGAGTATGAGGCTCTCCTAGCCGGTCTTAAGCTTGCCTACCTTTTAGGTGCCCGTCACCTTAAGATCATAGGAGACTCTCAGCTCGTTCTTCGGCAAGTCCTCTCTACCTCGCACTCGTGACCCCAAACTCAAGCCATATCAAGATCTGGTCACGCTCCTCGCCAAGCAATTCCGTCAACTCATCTACATTCATACTCCTCGCTCCCAAAACATTCTGGCCGATGCTCTGGCATCGTTAGCTTCTCTCTCTCCTTCCCTCTCAGCCGTAGCGCTGAGACTATCACCGTTCAGAGATTAGAAGCTCCCTCAACTCAGGATCCTTGGTTCTCAAACCTTAGGAGCTCCCTAGTGTTGAAGGCAGAGAAGAAAGAAGCGAAGGAGTTGTTGCTTGTTGAATTAGGGGATTGATGGAAGAAGAGAGGCCGTGGTACCATGAGATTGAGCAGTTTTGCAGAGACGGTACCTTCCCAGAAGAAGCTGAAGCAGAAGATAGGCGAGCTATCCGTAGAGCGGCATTAAAGTATACCCTCGTGGGTGAAGTTCTCTACAGACGCGCTCTAAATGGAATGCTCCTCAGATGCGTGACCGATGAAGAGGCTTGGAAGATAGTGGAAGGATCTCACTCCGGTGAATGCGGAGGGCATGTGAATGGTCAGATGTTAGCCAAAAGATCCTTAGGCAGGGCTACTACTGGCCAACCTTAGAAGAAGACTGTGCCGCCTACGTCCGTAGGTGTGTCAGATGCCAAATCCATGCCGATAAAATTCATGCTCCGTCTTCCTCTTTGCATCCACTATCTTCTCCTTGGCCTTTCTCCATGTGGGCCTTTGATATCATTGGGCCTCTTGGTGATCCTAATGCTCAGATAAAACAAAAATCCTTCATCCTCACTGCTACTGAGTATTTCACCAAATGGGCCGAAGCAGAAGCATTTGCAGAAATCAAAGGTTCGACTGTGTGCAGGTTCATCATGAAGAACATCATTGCACGGTTTGGAGTACCTGGCAGCCTCGTCACCGACAATGGACCCCAGTTCATATCACAAGACCTTCAAGACCTCTGTAAGAAGTTCAATATTTCTTTGCATCATTCGTCTCCTTATTATCCGCAGGGCAACGGCCAGGCCGAAGCCACAAACAAAACGCTTTTGAAAATCTTAAAGAAGACTTGTGAGTCTAGTAAATTTGCTGATTGGCCAGAAAAGCTAATTGAGGCTCTGTGGGCCTACCGCACCTCCATCCGCACACCTACGGGGCAAACCCCTTTCTCACTTACATATGGATGGAAGCGGTATGTCCGCACGAGATTCTCATCCCTTCGCTAAGAATTCAGTTGGACAAAGAACTTAATCCCGATGAACATCGGAGGCGTTACTTACACAACTAGAACTCTTAGACGAACGGCGTCTAGCTGCAGCCGATCACGTGCTTTCATATCAAAATAGACTCTCAAGGTCTTTTCAAAAGAAAGTGATTGAGCGTAAATTTCAAGAAGGAGACATGGTTTTGAAGCGAATTTTCATAAAACCTGGAGGTCCAAGGTCAAAATTGTCTGCAAACTGGGAAGGGCCGTACGTCATTAAAGAAGTGTACCCGGAAACGCATATAGGTTAGTTAATGCCGATGGTGATGAACTCTCTCATCCATGGAATGGATTATATCTTAAAAGATTCTACCCCTGATCAAAAGTCTTTGGATAACAACACCAATTAATAAGTAGCCATTTGCCAAGTGTCTCGCTCCTTCTCATATTGACGAAATAATATTTATGTGCAATCACGTACTCAACATGGTAGCCTAAGGTCATTGTCCCTTCATATACAGTGTTCTCGCTTAGCCCTTGCTCGGGGAAACAAAAGGTCAATTCTCTCCCTACTCGGACAAGGTCTAGGGGCAAGGGGAAGGCTAACCTGTAAACCTGCAACAGTACAGACCATGTGTTTGAAGTCTCAAGGAGGGACGGGCAGTTCTAAGAAAAGCATATAGCACAAAAAAAATAAAGCGACGAAATGACAAAGTGAAGGGGCATGTTAAAGAGTGGCAGTACAGTTCCCCGCGGGACGCCCTTGAGCCCGGTCGCACGCATGCCCCAGACAAAAGAGAAAACGCTGTGGCCCTAAAGTCCCTGGACAACAGATGAATAGCACATGTAGCTTATTTGTTGCAAGTCTTACAAGTCGGCAACCCCGACTCCAATTAAGTCTTATCTCATTTATATTCTTCCTATCCTCCCTAAAATGACCAAGAATCCATGCGCTTGGTCTGTGTTGGAACATTGTTGTCACAGGGGCAAGAAAGCTTAGCAGACCTAATAGAATATGCGTTGCACATAAATCTTACTCGCCAAAGTGAGATAGAGGTAAGGCTCACGGTTAATCGCTCAACATTAAGAAGTGTTGCTATCAAAAGATTTCAAAAAAAAATTCCAAAAATCAAAAAAAATCAAAGATCCCAAAACCAAAAAAAAAAAAAAAAATCAAAATTTCAAAATCAAAAAATCAAAGATCCCCAAACCAAAAAAAAAAATAAAAAATTCCAAAAATCAAAAAATCAAAGATCCCCAAAAAAAAAAAATTCAAAAAAAAAAAAAAAAAAAAAAAAAAAATCAAAAGACCTCAAAATCACAAAATATATATAGTTTTTAGAAAAATAAAAGGTGTGTACATATTGCTTTCCTTTAGCATGCATTATTTTCATAGTCTTTTCGCCTATTTAATAAGGCTCGGCCCCTTGACAAATTGCGGAGTTAGCTTTTATCATGTTCTGTGCAAGGGGCCGAACCTAAGAACAGATCTAACTTGTTCTTCTAAGTGTGTGCAGGAACAGGATTTAAAAAGCAGAGTACGACGTCGCGCTCAGAACTCTCTCTCTCGCTTGTTTGAATCTCGCCTCTCACTCGTGTCAATCACAAACCATTCATTCTCATAATATTGACATGAAAGTAAAACTGCACTAAGGTATGAACAAAATGTACATAGATAAAAGGGGAGGTGGCTCACAAGACTCCTCACTGACCACCACCACTCTCCCCGGATCCCTCTCTCCTATCTGGAGGTGGCAACATCTCGCCACCCCCTCTGCCATCATGGGCGCTACCCTCGCCCTGACGGTGCCGCTCCTCCTCCTCGTTCCTCCGCCTGCTGGAGGAACCCGCTAGATACTGCCCGACGGAGGCGCCGGTCGCCCTGCTGACGCTCACGCCGCTCCGGCTCCGGCTGCGTGAACGGCCGATATCCGTCACAATCTGCTGAAGGCTCCGCGCCAGCGTCTGCTGTGCTAGCAACTCTGCACGCAGTCGGATGACCTCCTCCTGATCTCCGGATGGCCTCTGTACTCGCACGTCGAGCTCGCCAGCCGGGTCATCTCCGCCACCTGTGACTCAGCCGCCTCCGCCCGGACGCGCAGCTGGTCCCTCTCGCTCTGCAGCGTCATGGCTTGCTCGTGAGCCAACTCCAAGTCTCTCTCCTGCACAACAAGTAATCAATCAGCATCATTTGGAAATAAACGACTCAAGTGTTTAAATGAACTTACCCGCTCCTCCAAGTGCCTTTGAGCCTCCTCAGCTCTCAGCACAGCCCCTGCCAGTCGAGCCTCCATGAGTGATGGAGACCCCCCTGCGCTCCGAGAGGAGGAAGCACCGCCTGCTCCGGTACCCCTCACTCTCTCCAGCTCACTCCGCTGCACGCAAAAGGCATGTCAGTTTCAAAATCTTGCTTAAATCAAAGGGCTGAAAAGTGAACACAGTACTTACCAGCTCTGTCGTCTGCCTCTGGGCTGCCTCCCGATCTTGCACCGCCGACTGGAGCAAGGCTCGGAGCGATGCGATCTCACCAGTCACGTCCACCTGCAAGGAATTGCCAAATCATCAGTTTTAATCATTAAATCCCAGTTCTTTGAGCTATGGTTTAGAAAGTTCTACCTGGTGTCGGGCGCTCTTGTATACCTTTCCTCCGTACTTCAAGGCGTACGCCTGGAGGTAGGCATCGTCAGTGGTCGCGTCCGATCTGACCCCCTTGCCTTTTCGCTCCCAGTTTTCGATCTGCTCTCGCGCGCCGCTCCCTCCCTCCAGTCTGTCGTGTCGTGAAGCCCCCGAAAGCTCCGACCCGGCCGGCGAAACCGGTCCCGGACGGGGAACTCCACGACACTCTGCCTGAGGCCCAAGGAGCGCTGGGTCAGGAATAGGTTCAGAGGTAGCACGAGGTTTAGTGCATGCAACCACACCGACCTACCGAAGTAGGGGCGGGCCTGCACCAACCAAGGCTGTCCCTCATCACCCTCCCCCAGATATGGCTGCCAAACCACCTGCAAAAGAGAAGTAATCAGTCATTTCAAGCAAATAATTTCAAAAGGCGGGGATTAAGGGTACTTACATCCAGATAAGGGTAGCTGTCAATTGCCTCCTGGAGGCGCTCCAACTGGTCGGCCAGGTGGCGAGTGTCTCGGCGAGAGTCCCAACGGCGTGCAATGGGCACGAGGCCCGGCCGTGTGAGATCCCCTCTCCTCAGGGCTGGGAGGTGTAGATAGGCCCAAACCTGCAAGATAAAAGACAAATTAGTTGGCAGTTTAAGCAAAATTGAAGTTTAAATCTAAGAGAGTTAGAAGAGAAGGTGTACCTGAAGAAAGGGTAGAAGCCGCTCGTAGACGTCTGCCGCTCGGAGGCGCTCAAACCATCGAACTGGTGCGCTAAGAAGGCTGCCCCCAAGCATACCCCCCTACCTCACCTAAATCCGCCAGCAAGGGCAGGAAGCGGCAGTGGACTGCGTCGCCCTCGTGGCAAACAAAGTCTACCAAGAAAGAGAACGAGGAAGCGGCGCAAGTCCAAGTCCGCCTGCGGCCCAGGCTCACTCGCTACTCCCTCCTACTGACTCTAGCCAGCCTCTCCAGTACTCATCCTCACTCTCCCCTGCATTCTTCCCCGCCTCAAACAGACCTAGACTCTCCTGCAAGGCTACTCTGGGCACTAGGGAAGACCTACGCTCCACGGGGAGGTCTAAGAGTCGCTCGGCTAAGTCATGGTAGCAAGGGTAGGTATACCCACTCACCGCTCTCCCATGCACTCTGAGCCCTGTGATCCGGCTCACATCCTCTAGGCTGGGGATCATATGCCCCCAAGGGAACGCGAAGGCACTCGCCTCCGTGTCCCACCTGCTCCGCAGGGCCTGGGTGAGGGCCGGTCCACCCTCATCCTCTCAATCCTAAAAATCTGCCCGAACCCCATCTCCTCTACTCTCTCTCTCTGGAAAGGGGGGGCCAGGAAGGCAGCCAGCACCAGTGTCCATGACACTCGAGCCCTCATTTCACCCTGCAAGATTCATTCAAGTCAATTTCAGTTTTATTTGTGTGTTCGGTCAGAGTCGCGCAGCTCTTGCAGCCGCGACCTTGTCGCGACGGTGCGGGCCACCGCGACCTTATCGCGTCACCTTCTAGGTCGCGATAAGGTCGCGTCTGTCCTAGACGTCGCGACACTGTCGCGACGCCCCGCCCCGCCGCGACACATGTCGCGGCGGGTCGTGCTGACGCGTTCTCAGATTCAAACCGGCCGGAGCCTTCTTTGTTTGACCTCCATTTCATCTGGCTTCTCGCCCTACATTCGCCCTCTAGGGGTCCGTTTATCACTCTTCACATCTTCAAGGTTTAGGGTCGATGATACTTACCGACTTCATCGCTTTGGCCCGTTTCTTCCTTCCTCTTCCCCTCCACGCTCATGTCGGAGCCGTTTCTCCTCCTCTCCATGATGACCTCGGCCTCGGGCAGCTCCTCCTCGACCGGACCCTCCACCCGTCGTCGTGACGTCCGACGCTCCGCTGGCGCTTCCCCCGCGATGAGCCCTCGCCGATCTCTTTTCCTCCGTCCATCGCAATGTAGGTTGTTGGGTTGTGTTTCGGGCTAGCAAGGAGGTTGGAATGCAGGGAATTGGGGAAGGATTCGAAGGTTTGAAGGTTTGGTTTTTTGAAAACCGAAAGGAAGAAGGAAGGGGGGCGTTTGTTTTTGAATCGATCGGTTCATGACGCGACGCAGCGCGCCGTCGCGTTCATGTCGCGTCAAGAAGGGACGTCGCGACCTGTCGCGACACACCGCCCCCGCGACATAAAGGCGACACCCCTGACTGTCGCGTCATCAACAGAGCCCTTCCGTTTGCATAAAATCCACTCTTATTCATTCATATGCAAGTCTTTACACTCTCTAATTCATTCTAAAAAATCAAACAATACTTTCAAATCCTTCCTAACTATCATCTGGCTTACAATTCAAATCAAATCAAATCAAATCAAGCATCTCTTCCCCAGGCTGAAGTTTCTTCAAAGCTTCAATGTATTCTTTAATTGCTTCTTCATCATCTTCTTCCACCTCGGCTTGAATCGCGCTCGTCGCGCATCCTTCCCAATGGACACCGCGCTGCGCATGTCGCCGCTCGTCCTGTGTATCGCCCCTCTTCCTCTCTTGGATAGGTGGAAGTGTGATAGAAGTGGAACCACCGTGCGAGCCGCACCGCATTGGAGATGGCAGCGATCCGGGTTGTAGGAAACTAGCGCCCCATTGCCTAGCAGCCTCAAGGCGAGTCCGGTACGTTGAGGAAGGTGAATTGTCCGGCCGTGCATGAATCGTGGGCGCATGTCAAAATCCGCCACGGTCAGACTTCGGAGGTATTGGCGCCATGCATGTATGCCCTTCACTTGAGCTGTTTTGCACCATGCCCGAGGGCTCATGTGAAGCCGTCCGCCCACATACGCCAGTGGGTGATTCAGCATTGTCTTGCATTCCATGGTCAGGTCCTCCACCGCCCCGGAATTGGATATGCATCCCCATCCATAGTTCAAGGGCGACGACCGATCCGTAGAAAGGACCCCCGAGTGCTGCAGAGGTCAGGCCAGCATATAGAACCCAGGACGGCTTGCCCATTTTCATACCTTCGGAGATGGAGTCAATGATGCTAAGATTGCCAAAGGAGATGGCACCGTCGGCTTCCGGGAAGAGTATGACGCCGCAAATGCATATGGCGGCTGCCTTGGCGATGGCGGTGTAGTTCGTGGTCTTCCGCTTACACTGGGAAGTAATCCATTGAGCGATTGGGAGGAGGTGAACATGCATACCACTGGTCATGGAGTAGAGATCGTTCTTCTTTGTGGTAATGTACGCCAGAATGCTCCAGGAGTTGATCTGCTCTACGGTGTAGGAGAGGGCCGACTCTTCGCCCCTTTGATAGCGTGGGAGGCCGAGCATGATTTCCAACTCTTCCAGGAGGATCGTCGCCTCGAATTCAGGAAGATGAACGAGTTGGTCTGTGGATGCCATAGCTCCACCATGGCTGTGACACTCTCCCACACATGCACCAACTTGTTGTAGTTTTTGGCTAGTACAAGGATGGTGGACAGCCCCCACTCCTTCAAGTGGCTAATAGACGTGGGCGGCAATAATTCGAGCATGGGTACCAGCCATGGCATCTTTGAGAATCGCCGTTGCCAGGGAGGATCTGAGATAGAAGAAGAGCATGAAGAACGGAAGGAAAAGAGGAGAAAAGAGAAAGAACAAAACGGAGCAAAACAGAGCGAAACAGAGCAAACAGAGAAAAGCAGAGCAATGCAGAAAGTGCAGAATCTCAGGAAGAAAGGCCACTTACTTGAAGCTCCGGGCGCGTGTAGATGTGCCCCGGGATGGCGGAGAGTTGCTTCAGATCGGCATGCGTCTCTCTAGCAGCTTTTGGGCCGGAGTAAGCGGGGATATCTTCTGCAAACGCCGAATAATTCCTCTTCATGGTTGCAAGAGAAGGAAAGAGCTTGAATTTGGGGAGCAGAGGATGCCTGGGGTTTAGCTGCGGGATTAGCCCCCCTAACCCTTATTTATAAGCCTTAGAGTTAGAAACCCACTCTAATCCCGCAACTAGGAGTTAGGATAAGTTAGAAAGGTTTAGGAGTCCTAGTGTTAGTCTGGATGTCTTAGGATAAGTAAGTCCCGTTTTTTCTTTTCTGCGTTTTTAGGACTCTGTCCGAGTCGCGACGCCGCGATCAGACGCGACTATGTCGCGACAGGGCGCTGCGACGCGACAAGGTCGCGGTCGATGAGTGCGTCGCGTTTCTACCCAAATGTTTATTTCTCCTCCTGTGCTTTGTATATGTGTTTCTTTGACCATGTTCATTAAACTCATCTGTCATCTTGTGATTATTATGCTTATTTTCTCATGGAATTCAAAAATCAGAAATGTCGTCACAGGTAAGTCAGGTATTGTATTTCTTCCCTACTCCCGGCATTACTATATGATATCCTATCTATTATATCATTTCAAGGACCGGCTGGTTCTCAATGTGTTCTGGGATTTGAGTTCCCCTTTACCAAAAACAATGATGATCTAGGTACATTGTTAATCGTTGGATAGGCCGTTGAGTTAGTTAAGCACAGGACGATGGATTCAGGCCTGCACCGCGGTTGTAGGTAGTCTCTTGACCCGTTCTTATCTGGCTTAGCAATATTATCCTTGATATATTTTCTATTTTTTCCTTTTTCTTCGCATTCGTTTTGATGATTTCTTTTACTTTAGCCCAGCATGCATCATGTAGGACTTTGAACTTTCCTGACTCATTCTAGACCATTGATGAGCTCTTGTTGAGTGCCCAATCATCCTTCAAATTCCAAACAAGAAATCCAATTCCACTCCGAATCGGAAGGTTTGCCTCCGAGTGAGTTGTTCCGTCAGTTTGACAAGAATTTCCCTGTCTGGATTCCTTATCCAAACTTTCCTTTTTTCCTTTGATCCGTTTTGGTTGCGAACCGCTCCCAGGACAGAGTCATGAGTTACCTGCCTGGCACGCACATGTCCTTCCAAAACGAAACCCGCAGGCCAATCGGCTAGGGTACCTCTCAATCGAGGGTTGATCGTCCTCTTTTCTCTCCTCGTCCAGACTTGTGCTCTTCTTTGCATTCTACTCGAACAACCGACTCGGGGCTTTCACAAGGATTCCAATTGCCTGTTAGTTAACATCGGGGTGTCTCTTCACCTTGGCTTCCACTTTTCAGTCCACTCCGCGTCATCTCCGTTCCACCGTCACTTCATGACATCTCCACGCCACTTCCGCTTCGCTCCCCTGCAAAGTAGAAGCCAAGGAGGGGCAATCTGTAGACACCCGATTATGACTAATGGGTTGAACCACATTTCTTGCTACCTTAGTGGGCCCCTAATTGGTCACTCACCTTGAGCCCATCATTTGCCTTGATTTGAGCCCATTAATCCATTAAAATACCTTGAAATCCCGAAATCAATCATTTGAGAGTCCCTAGAGGAATATAACTCCTATTTTAATCATGTGGTTAGAGAGAATAATCCAGATAATTCGGGATCCTTGTCGCGACGCATCGTGGCGCCGCGACTATAGTCGCGACGGGTTGGGCCGCCGCGCGACAGCCCATGCATTATCCATGCACGTGGCAATGCTGTCGCGTCCCCCCGCACCGTCGCGTCTCTAGTCGCGACCCCACGATCTGACGCGACAATGTCCGAGATCTCTGGCCTCCGTAACCACACCCTATTTATCCTCCCATGCACTTTGACTTGGTCTAAGAGGGTTATCCCAACCCCTTTGACGGATCCTTGGCCCTAGGGACTCTCCTAAGCTCCCCTAAGGACTCTACACCCGATTTTGATAGAGCTTTATCCCCCTTTTTTAATTTCCACACCTTTTTGAGGAGATAATACCTAATTTTCTCACTCCAAGCTCTATATAAGGAAGGCCCCTCCTCATGGACGAGGAGAGCCTCATGATCACCCCGAAGGGCTGCCAAAATTTCCTCTGAATTAGACTTAGCCACGCAGCCACTCATTCCCTTCACATTCCACTCCTCACAACTCACTCATTTCACCATCAATGGAGCAAGGAACGTGAAGAGGGCGACTCTAGCAATCTCCTGGACCTCTTTGCACATCATTGGAGCTGCATCCACGCCAGGAAGTCGCCCTAATGGGGCTCATTCCCTTTCCTCTTCCTCTTTTCTATTTCTACATGCATTTTTACGTTCTTTTTAAATAGAGCACATCCACCATCCACCCACGTTTTCCCCACCCCCACAGGTTTAAAACCACCCCAGGTGCGTTCCCACCATGATCTCCTCTCATTTCATCTTTTAGAATAGATACTACACTTTACATGTTCTAATAGGGTCTTTTCTTTGTGTTTTCTTTTGATTGGCAGGCAAGCAAACAAAGTCTACGAGAAGCTCTGGTACTCTGGCCGGCTGGAGGACTAGAAGAAGGTCACAACAACAAATCTCCCGCATTCAGAGAACGCGACGGCCTAGGGTGACGCGACAAAGACGCGTCGATTTCCACTGACGCGATACTAGAGACGCGGCGGCCATGACGACCGCGACACCAGGTCAATTTCCTGTTCTCTTCCTTTTTCTAGTTTAAGTTAGCCATTGTCTTTCTACATCATTAGGCAACTTATCTAGGTGGCGTCACATCCTTTTTCCTATGCTATCATATTTGATATCCATGTCCGTGTCGAGGGGAAGCCAATCCCTGTGATTACAATATGCACAGTGTCCATTTTGGTAGCTCTCATGTCTTGGTTCTTTAAGGCAAAATTTTCATGAGTAACTTGACTAGGAGAGCATGTGATAGGTAAGTTTAATTTCCTAGAAAATCTGAAAGCATGATCCATGTATTAATTGTAACTTTCATGATAGGTTGAAACTTTCAAAGACTAGCAATGCCAGGTGTGAAAAATTTTGAATGTGCATGTAGAAACCGCTATGACTTATCGTTTATGTTAGGAGTAGTGTGCTTGCTGAGTCTTTAGACTCACTCCTTTCTTCGGCTTACAGGTGTAGTTGGTGACGTGGCCAGACCGTTGGAGGAGACAGTGAGACGGACTCCGAGCGCGGAGATTAGTCTTTGGAGTTCTTTGTGACTTGTGCATTTCATAGTATGTTAATTTGAATGTTGTACTAGAGTTATCATGAAAGAATGTATAGTGTGACATTATGTATTTAATTTCTGCAATTTAAATTATGTGAACTTTAAAGTTCTTTAATGTTTAATTGCAAATTTCATGTATGTAAATGTGGAGGATGAATGAATAGACATTTGTCTTTTACTTCCGCTACTCTGTTGTATATTCCGTGTATCTCAGCTGTTTGTATCGGTTGGGTAAATGTCCCACTGTTGAGGACTCTCGCTATACCGACTTGGGTTGGTATAACCGTACCGGTATAATGAGGCCGTCACAGAGATTGGCATCAGAGAGACCGGTTGAGATTGCACATGAATATACCTAAGTCATCATCCCCATTGCATGCTAAGTATGTCCACATGTGTAGAAAACACTAATAAGAAGTGAAAGATAGATAAGAAAATGGTTAGAAAACTTAGTAACCTAACTCTAATGGTGGCTGAAATTTATTACAGCCATGGCTTCGAGAGGTAGGCGTGGTGGAGCATCGGCCCGTGAGGACGAGCCGCGACGTGTGAGCAGGCGGAGCAACAGGCCCGGCACCGCGAGGCCCTGTACTTCCCCCACCGCCGCCTGTGGATTACGGAGTATTCATGCAAGGTCTGGTACAAGCCATGCAGACGCAGGCTCATACCCAGACAGCACTCCAGGCACAGTTGGAGGCCCCGGTAGAATAATGAAAAACAACTAGTAGTTGCTATTTAAATTGCATGATATTGTGTTTATTGTATATTGTTTATTGTTTAATGTAGCAGGCTCAGGCACTAGCTCAGGACCATGGTGGGCCTTCATCATGGAGCGATTCAAGAGGATGACCCCACCCTCTTTTAAGGGGAGAGTGATCCATTAATGGCAGAAAGTTGGTTAAGGGAGACAGAGAAAATCTTTCGAGCCATCAGGTGTCCTGATGAGGATAAGGTGACATTAGCCACCTACATGCTATAGGTAGACTTTTAATTTTGTATGTTTGTATGTTCTGCTTAATTTAGAATTCGTTAGTTGGTGCTTATGAAGGTGTATTGCAGGAGAGAGCGATGATGCATGGTGGTCTCCCTACTACGTACACGCTTTGAGGACGGAGCAGTAGACGTGACGTGGGCGCGCTCGTGAGGCTCTTTCGAGCCAAGTTCGTCCCAGAGCATATCCAGGACAAAATGGAGCAGGAATGAATTTCTCTCCCTGACGCAAGGCTCCATGACTGTGCTGGAATACGAGGCAAGGTTTCTGAACTTTTTAAGTATGTACCGCATATCGTAGAGGATGAGCGCAGGAAGACGAAGAAATTCGTGATGGGACTCAAGCCATCACTGCGGACGAGACTCATGGCGTTTGACCACCGCACGCTGGACGAGGCCCTCAGTGCTGCCTGCAGGCAGGCAGGAGGGAGAAATGGAGCAATATCTAGAGGAAAAGAAGGCTTCGCAGAAGAGGCCAGCAGCGACATTCCAGCGGCAGGACAAGAAGAAAACGGTGTAACCAGACACCGCAGCGATCCGTGATAGTCAACAACTCTCAGGTACCTTCTGTACGTTCCCCTGGTGTGAAGCAAGAGTGTCCCCACTGCGGGAAGACACATGGTGGTCCGAGTGCTGGTTGGTAGCGGGTAGATGCTTGAAGTGCAGGGCGAGCAGCGACAAACAAGATCAAAGACTGCCCAAGACTTCAATAGGGAGCTCAGCGTGGCGCGCAGCCCCAGCAGTAGCGGCAGCCGTGCCAGCTAACAGGAAGAGCAGGAAGGCCTCGAGCCCCAGCTCGAGTGTTTGCTTTAGCTCGCGAGGACACCGAGCAGGCGGAGCATGTCACCGAAGGTACAGTTTTGCTTTTAGGTGTGCACGCTCGGGTTTTGTTTGATACGGGTGCTACTCACTCGTTCATTTCTAAGCGGCGCTAGGCAGTTAGCCCTAGAGTCAGGCGTAGAGTCTGAGGATTTAGAGGTCCCTTTGTCTGTGCACACCCCTGCGGGTACGATATCGACTAGGAAGTGCATTCCGTCGTTACCTGTGTGCATTGAGGATAGAATCCTAGATAGGTGTTTTTCTTCTTTCTAAAGATGAAGGACTATGATGCTATCTTGGTCTGGATTGGCTGGAGAGAGCACTATGCGTTAGTGGATTGTCGTCGGAAGAAGATTGTTTTCCGCATTCCTGGTGAGGACGAGTATCTCATCCCTTGCCAAGGAACTTGGCTGGAAAGTTAGTCATCTCTGCCATGAAGGCGATGCACATGGTAACAAGGGTTGTGATGCTTTTCTTGCCAGCGTGGTGTTAGCCAAGAGCTGATGAGTCACCTACTCTTGCGGAGATGAGGTAGTTCAGGATTTTCCAGATG
>JACBKR010002216.1:0-36336 GCA_014218235.1 Colocasia esculenta
CTGCATGCGCAGCAGAGCTGCAAACTTTTGAAAAAGAAAGCCAGCCATGGGGGGCTGTCCCCAATGGCTCTGAGGGCTGTCAAGTCACCCTAAGAGTGGGAGAAAGGCTTCTCCTTAAGTCTGAACCCGAGCTACCTTTCCCACCCCTCTCTCTTCACCCTTGCAAGAGGAGAAAAAGAGAGAAGAAAACCCTAGAAAAAAACTGAGGAAAACCCCACTTGGAACCCAAAAATCCTCAACCTAAAGATTGTTCCGGGATCTGCTGCTCAAGGAGGTTGCTGAATCGACGAGGAAGGCTCCCGACTTGGAAGGCCCTGGAGCTCGCTCAGAACCCGGAGTCAAGCATTCTAGGAGCTTCTTGGGACAGCCCAGGAGAGCATCGCGCCCTAGATCCCTTGGTGCAATTTTTAAAAGGCAAGTGACCTAACCATGATGTCCCCGTATGAGTCTAGGTCGGTTTTACAATTTTTGTACATTTTCCTCGAGTCCTAGACCCTCACATTCACCCAATCTTGAGAGGTCGGGTCTGTGTTTCTGCACAGACCTGCATGGACGGCAAGGTCCCTGGACGCCGATATCATGCTTGGCGTCTATCGACCATGCCGCTGACCCTAAGTCAGCGGCCAGAGACTGCCGCCAAGTTCCTCTGGACAGAACAGTGACCTGTTCTGCCCTTCCTATACGACTCTTTCGGTATGGTTTCGATGATGATATATGGTAACCCTATACACTATGTATATTTTAATTGTGGTGTGTGGATGAGTGTGATGTATGATGGTGAATGTAGGAAATTTTATACTGTGAATGTGTAAGCATGAAATGTTGAAATTCTTGCCAATCCATGTTTCATGATTAGGATTAGTCTGAATGCCTAGTTTTGTCAGAGCATGAAGATTAGTAGATCAGTATATGTATCTCAATTTTGATAATTTGTCCATGCTTGTATAAATTGCCAATAACTCGGTTCGGTAAATAGAACGGCATGCAGAATGATTTGGGGTGATCGATCTCAAATTGTATGATTTAGAGTAAATTCTGTATTCTCAGATCATGTATGTGACAATAACCTCTGTTTAAACAGTAAGTGGCAAAATTGCATGATGTGTTAAACCCCATGTTAGCTTAAATGTGAATAGCATGCTAAATAAGTGTTTTATTTACTGTAAATTCATTTAGCTTAGAAAAATCTGAAAAATTGAGTGTATGACCTGAACCCGAAAATAGCATGTGGTTAAAATTTCAGATCTTTGGACCAGTATCTAAGAAGTTATGTATTTTTCATGTGAAAGACAATAATCTATGTATGTTATCGTAATGTGATTAGATATTGCTTAAACCTAACTTGAATGGTGAAATTACTGTGTGTTAAGCTCCTGAAATCTGTAGTGCCATGTTAGGAAAAGCAGAGATGTGCATGTGAGTGAGAAAGTGAATGAGATGAAAAGTGATATCTGTAAACCATGTGTAAAAAAAAAAAAAATCGGTTTAAATGTGTAAATTGTGCCAAGTGTGACATTGCTTCCACAGAGGGCAGTGAACTGTATCAGGGAAAAGTCCCCCTGAGAAAGTTCAGTGTGTAAGTGACCCTAAGGCATTAGGGGGAATCTCTGGAGGTGGACAAGTACCACTGGTTAGGGTGGAGACTTGTTCTCCCGGTCTGCGCAGTCCAAGAGTCGCCATTGGAATGCCTAGATGGCGTCTATGTGTAATGTGATGTGTATATGTCCTTCTTTGGTGGTTTGGACTATGTGTCACGGCACCTAAAATGTGTAATGTGTAATGTGTATGTGTTATGTGTAAATGTGTAAGTGAACAAATGTGAAATGCGTATGTGTAAAGTGCAACTATGTGAAAGAGGAAACTTGTGTAAAGAAAATGTGAAATTCTAAATGAAGGTTATGATATTGAAACCCATGTGAGACAAATCTGAAATCATGTGAATCAGTAATTCATGTTATATCATCATGTTATATGTGCAAAATGACTAGAATCCATGTTAGGGATAATTGGTGAACACGAGTACAAGATAGCATGATGGGTTGTTCACATGATATGTTTTTAGCAATATTGTAGCTCTCATGTATAGGTTTTCAGCCATGAAACCATGTGAATCAGCAACTTAAAGCATGTGAAAACGTTTATGTATGTGTTTAAAACCTGTAAGATCCATACTAGTCGTGTTTCTTTCATGTATGCACAATGTTATGTAGGTAGCTCTCATGTCCTGGTTCTTTAAAGACAAAGTTTCATGAGTAAATGAATAGAGAGCATGTGATAGGTAAATTTTATCTTAAAATCTGAAAGCATGATCCATGTATAAAATTGTAAAACTTTCATGATAGGTTGAAACTTAAAATGACTAGCATGCTATGCTGAAGATTTGTAAATGTGCATGTAGAAACCGCTATGACTTATACGTGTATGTTATGGGTAGTGTTTCTTGCTGAGTCTTTGGACTCACTCCTGCTTTGGCGTACATGTGTAGTTGGTGACGTGGCACCTTTGGAGGAGACAGTGGAGATGGACTCCGAGTGCGGAGATTAGCTAGTCTTTGCAGTTTCTTTGGGACTTGTGCATTCCATAGTATGTAATTTGGAACATTGTATTAGAAATATCATGAAAAGGATGTATATTGTAGACACTATGTATTTAAATTTCAGCAATTTAAATTATGTGAACTTTTAGTTCTTATTGTTAATTTCAACTTCATGTATGTTAAATGTGGATGATGAATGAATGGAGACAGTTGCTTTTACTTCCGCTACTCTGTTGTATATTCGCGTGTATCTCAGCTGTTAGTCGTTTGGGTAAATGTCCCACTGTGAGGACTCTCGCTATACCGACGTGGTTGGTATAACCGTACCGGTATAATGAGGGCCGTCACACGACTGCTGGCTTCCCACCAAGCTCTAGCATCGCAGTCCAACTGGAAGGTTGCCAGAAGGACTTTCTCCTTCTCTGAACATTGCATAACTCTAAAAATTCACTCCATTGCTTTCACCCAATTTTCAGCTTCATCGGGATCCGGAGTTCCTTAAACCTAGGGGGATTTATTCATTGAAAGTTCCATATAAGTCTCCTGCCCCATTCTTGCTCCTGCTTAAATCACGTTGTTAAGGGCTTGAGTTAACCCCTATACGGT
Source organism: Colocasia esculenta (assembly GCA_014218235.1). NCBI lineage: Eukaryota > Viridiplantae > Streptophyta > Magnoliopsida > Alismatales > Araceae > Colocasia > Colocasia esculenta. The sequence continues at coordinate 3,143 of JACBKR010002216.1, forward strand.
CTGTTGTAATTCGCGCATTGTGCATGCTCGCCAGCCATCTCCTCTAGTTCCTGCGAGCAATAATAATTATTAATTTTTCCTCTTAACTTATAGTGCTTATACATATAGTTAAGCTCCTAGCATAACCCCAGCTTTGCCCAATCTCTCACATAGGTATGGTGGTTGACTTAGACACGGTCATGGCAGTTCACCTAGAACATCCTAGACTTAAAATATCCTAATAAGGACATCCTAGGCTTTGATACCAACTGTCATGCCCCTCTAATTTAGCAGCGGAATAAATCGGAGGGAAACGTGAGCAACGAGTATGGTGACATAAATTGCGCTATAGACGTAAACATCAGAGTATCTAATGAACAATAATTGAAATAAACTCTTGATTTCATTATAAAATCACTAAGACTATTACAACCACTAATTCGAAGCCAATACATAGGGCTCATTGACATCATTACATTGAAAAGAAATCTAAAGCAATAACTATTAGACTCCATAGTACTAGGGAAACATCATCAACTGACTCCAGGTCGCTCATCACTCTGGTCTCGTCCCATTGGTGTGTGTAACGTCATTGTCCGAATTACCTGAGACACAATAACAATAACGAAGGGTGAGCGATAACCCCAGTAGGACTTAAATCTCAATAGTCAAACAGACTTTAAATGATTAATGCTTTAAATGGAAGAGTAAATAATAATAGAGAGAGTCATGTAAAGTCGAGAAAGTAATAGCACAAGTAACATAGTTCGAATAGCAGATGAATCAAGTATAGCACGATGACTAAAGTTAAGTCACGATAGAAACGATACATCAATAGCAAGTAACATCATTGTCAAGAAATAGCAAGCGACATGTATAGCAAGGAAGAGATATTAGATGATCATGTAAAGAGTAAATGCACTTTGATTGATTTTCATCAATCGAGATAATATAGCACTTTTGATTAACATTCCTCAATCGAAATAGTAAAGGTACTTTGGTTATCCGTGATAGCAAGAGAGAATATAGCACTTTGAATGTGACTAAGTCAGATAGAACGCAATAACTCAAGATAGCAAGTATCAAGTAGAGCATGAAGAGAGTACGATAGTAGTCGCTCAATAACAGGACAATAGCAGTTCAATAACAGTCAGTGGTAGTACAGTAACAGTGTAGTACGTCTGATTTAACAGACTAACAATAACAATGTAACAGTCAGATGTCTAGCTAATTCAGAATAGTCAGTCAGGACCGGTGCAAATGCAGACACCGTCAATACCCCTGCGGGTATTTTCGGGTGGCTCTCTACTCCCAGGACTAGATTGAGCCCCTCAGACACTCTCCGGGCCCTCAACAATATGCATTCAAGTCAGTATAGTCACAAGACCCATTTTAGCACTAGACAGTCATGAGCAGTACAAAACAGTAGGAGCCACACAGCTCAAAGGGTACCAGAGAGTAATAGATGAATAGACGAGATAGATGAGATAGTAGAGTGAACATGATAGATGAGCGAGTAGAATATAGATGAGATCTTGGTCATTGCACATGAAACATCGAGTAACGAGCGATAGTAACAGTTGCACAACACGCGCGTTTGGTGTTGGCAGTCAAGTGGAATACACAACCCTTCTGCTGGCCTTGTTATGCATAGGTCCAGAGGTCCAGCGTGATTCAAGATAAGAGCTAGAGCAACTAAGGCCATTTGGAACTTGCTGTTCCTAAGGGTATCATAGGTATTAGGGTACAATCAGCTCGTCGACCATGTGGGAATCCATGGACAAAGGAGACTTACGGAGGCCTTGAACAGGATTCACTAGTCCGGCAGAAGGAATATCCGACGGAGAGTTCGTCCAAGTCAAGTGAGTGTGTATATAGAAACAAGTGCCCGACGTTCTAGAGGAATTCTAGAACAGTGGAGCGTCGATAACGGTATTCTCAAAACATCGCGAGAATCGTAGACAATTTCATTTAAAATAGGACAATTAATATACATTATTGAAACAATTTACCAGGTACATTATGAGATATTTTCATGCCAAATTGGGCCATATTTGGATGGTTCAAGTGTGTGCATGTGGTAAGAGAATTCATGGAGATGAAATAATCAAGTGAAAGGCCTTTAATTAACTAATTACATGTCCATGATTAACAATTTCGTTTACGGAGTTTAAGACAATTAACAGGGAAAAGGGTTATTGTAGAAAGTCAAGAATTTTAGAAATAGGGGTTCATGCAAAAAGCTCAGATCGCGACATACCCATATGAGGGTTGCGACGAAGTCAAAGTGGAACATGATAGGGTCGTCTGAGGATCGCGACAGGTCTGTTCGGTCAGGCAGCCAAACGCGACAACAACCCCTGTCGCGTTCAGAACGCGACGGAAGGTGCTGTCATGACAGCCCTGAGAACGCGGCCTATCGGGCCGTCGCATTCTCAGGTACTGTACTTGAGTTCGAGCGGGAAAAGGATAGTGCATAGGATTGTGGTCCAACTTTCTTATTTTGACACAGAGACTTCAGAAAATCATAACTAATTGTACCGTTGATGAAAATGATGAAACCACTTGAAAATTAATCTAGACATGCGAGAGTAACTTGTAGTAAATAGGAACTTGAAAACCAACATGGTTTCAACATGGTTCAAACAAGTGTATTTACGAAGAACATGAAACTGTGTATAGTAGAGATCAACAATTAATAATTCGAGCAATATGGTGGATGAGTCTTAGGGCTTTCAGGGGCAAAATAAGACTAGCAATCATCAGTATCTCCAGTAAAAAATTTGTGGCATGAGAACGAGTATACATGGAGATATGAATTTGACAAGAGGGTTCGGGGTCATGGAGTTTACAGAACTTCATAAATCAAGAACAAAAGTTGGGTGAATGAAAAATTATGAAACGAAAAGAGTTTTGTTCCTGATGCATTGAACAATCTACAGACAAATTTAATTAGATTTTGCTCGTGAGAATGCCTACCTTTGGTCATTTTCCTCTTATAGGGCTAGAACTTGAAGAACGAGAGAGAGAGCTTGAGAGAGTCTTCTCCCCACGAGATCGCCTCCTCCTCGGCCTCTCCTCCTAGTCCAGCAACCCTTGGCAACGAGCTAGGGCCGGCCATGGGGGATTTAGGAGAGTATTTATGCTTGTTGGGTTGTTATTTCCTAATGGACTATAACCCCCATTAAATTCCGAATTCCCTATTTCTTAACCTCCTTCTAAGCTTTCCACTTTCTTATTGGGTTAGGATAGGAGTTAAATTCGTGGCCAACCTATTAGGGTAGATTTAGAAATCCAATTCCATCTTAAATTAGCTATTTTAAATGCTAAAATACCTCTTTTCTATTTAAGTAATATTTAAGTTACGAATTTAGGGTATTTTTCTATTATTCTTCTTTTAAAAGTCCCTATTTTGGCCCAATAATTTCGAGAGAGTCCATTTAACAAAGCCCATTATTTATTGAAATTTATCTTATGTGATTTCTCTATTTTAAATAGGGAACAATAGAGTTACTGATTTTTATTGCATTTCTTACCTGAATTTATTCATGGGCATGAGAGGTCCATTGGTCCAATTCCGATAATGGATAATCATTCATGATGTTGGAAGTCTTTTCAACATGTTCGTTTAATTATGGGCGCGTTATTTTTTTCCGTGTTAACGGTTTTCTGACTAAGTTCCCTAATTTGGATAATTAGTCACGTGTGAGATATGCTTGGCCAATCAGATTTTTCGTTGTACGAATTTCTTCATGGAACACTTAGGAATAATATTTGGGGTTGATTTATAATTTTTAACGGATTTTTTAGATGTTTCTTGCACATACGATAATGGTATGCATGTTTCTATTATTCTATTTTTTATAAAAAATTATTATTTCGAATTTTAAATACTGAATTTTTCGGGTTGCTACAGATCTGCCATTAACCACCCTTGACGGCAATCCCCTTGCCGTTAAGTTCTTCAGATTTTCCAAAATGTGTTTTAACATATGTGATGTGATCTTTCAGAGATTTCGAATGTGTGCATAGGTTTTGGAATTTTTGTCTTGTAGATACATTTAGTAGATTGAGTCACGAATTTCTCATATTTTTCTGATCATATTTGTAAACTTTAGAAATTCTGTCATGAGTAAATGAGCATGCCATATTAGGTTTAATTCAGGATAAATTAAGTGTGTGGCATATTATTATCTTAGTATTTTCCATGAACTTAGGGTTCCTGTGTACATGTTTCAGAATAGATAGAGTCGTCGGTTTCCTATCTACCATGTTTAAATAAATTATCTTGTTATTTTTCTAGAATTTTTTAAATGTTTAAAATATAAATACTATCGTGAAAATTCTAAAAAATAGACATCTGATATACTCCATGTATAAGATGTGTGATTAAAATTTGAGCATGTTCTGACTTCCGTGACCACTATTTCCAGTTATAATCATTAATGACCATGTTAAGCATGGTTAGTTAAAATAATTTTTCTGATGATTAGTACCATGATTAGGATCTGTTAAGCATATTTTACCACTGTTAAATAGTACGACTACTTCTGTAATCTAAAATATTGTGGTGTCCTAAAGCATGTGAATAGACTATTAAAGCATAAGAATTGTGTTAAACATGTGATTAGTGAGATTAAGTGATTAATGTGCCGAAATTGACACTACTACCATAGAAAGCTGTGGAGCCATACTGTAGAAAAGTCTCTATGGGAAGGGTCAATGTGTGTGATATCCTGTGGGCATCAGGATGAAATCCTGGAGGTGGACAAGTACACTGGCTAGGGTGGAAAGTGTTTCTCCTGGTTTTGCGTAGTTACCAAGATTCGTCATTGTATTGCCTAGGTGACGGGTATCTGATATGTGTGTGATAGTGTCATTCTTTATGGTGGTTCGGACTATGTGTCACGGTAAAAGATGTGTAAATATGTGAATAAGTGTGCATGTGCAAAGTGATTATGTGAAGTGATGTGTTAGTTGTTTGCAGGATAGCCTTAGAGCATCTGGGATGCTCAAGGCAAGGGTGATTGTCAACTCTTCATCCAACTCTTATCTGAAGAGGGAATAGTCACAAATATTGAATTTTATATTGCTACTAATATTTTACAACCTTTTCCTAAGATCTATATAGATAAAAATCTTGAAAACTTGACAAACACCAGTCAACAAGACGACTCAAGAGATCACAGGTCGACACACCAAGAAACACCTGTCAACAGACAAGTGAAGAAACCTCAAGAAGACCCTCTTTGTTAGGGGGAGCCTTATGCAGGGGGGGCATACACTAAGGGGGAGTTATTCTTTAACGTCTAATCATGTTGAAACCCCTCGATGGTAAGAAAATTTTTTTTTTAAAAAGGGAGAGAATGGATGGTAAGGTCCTTCCTTTTTGGTTAGTGACAAAAGGGGGAGAGTATGCTTTGTCTATGAATTTTCTATATTTTCTATGCCTTAAGTTTTGTTTTGTCAGAAAATTCTCATAAATTTTGTCATCACCAAAAAGGGGGACATTGTTGAACCCTCTTATACTTTACCCTTATTTTTGTGATAACAAAATTTATGATTATTGAATAGTATTAAATATATAATATCATGTTTTCTTAATAAATATAAATTTATTGTACTATCACTGTGTGAGTTGCACTAAAAAGATAAATCGATGTCTATTCAATATACATTGATTTCTGTTCACAGTGCCACATCGATTTCGTTTCACATCGATTTCACTCTCACAACGATTTCGTAAGTGAAACATTGATTTCACTCTCACAATGATTTCGTAAGTGAAACATCAATTTCACACTCATACGATTTGATCGTGTAACGTTTTGATCATGTAACGATTCGATAAGTTACACAACAATTTGATTATGTAACGATTCGTTAAGTTAAACAACGTTTGATCGCTCAACGACTTCATCTTATAACGATTGATAAGTGAGCATAACGATTTTGGACTCATATCGATTTCGTAAGTGAAACAACGATTTGCTCTTAAACAACGATTTGCCTTAGTCAAATAACGATTTGCTCTTAAACAACAATTTGCCTTAGTCACACAACGATTTGATCGTGTAACGATTCGTTAAGTGAAACAACGATTTGATTGCTGTAACGATTTCATAAGGCAAACAACGATTTGCTTTCAAACAACGACTTGATTAAACAACAATTTGCCTCTACTTAAAGATCGATTTGAGCCCAGCAACGACTTCAACTTAAACATCGATTTCCTTTATACTCTGATGTTTCAAATACTTTGGCGCCTAATGAAAAGTCAAATATATTTCATTTACGTAATCTTCTGTCTTTCCGACAGAAGATCTTTTTGTCTCATAGGATCTCTTCACTCCTGTCAGTCAAAAAGGGCTTACCTACCACTTCTGGATGACAATAAGAAACAGAGAGGTATGAACTTTTTTGACAGAAACACTCTTTTATCTAAACACTTTCTTCTATGCTTGCAGACCTCGTAGACCACAAAATATCAAAAGAAAAGAAGATGAGCAATGGCTAGAACTCCAACTTTGTTCAAAGCTGCTTATATAAAAGATGAAGCAAGGGTGAAGAAGAATGTAGAGCTTTCCTGAAGATTTTTACGAGTGTACATCTAGGAAGAGCCTAAACGCCAACACACTCAAAGGAAAAGAGAAAAGAGCCCGAGCCCAAGAAGAAGTGTTCAAGCATTGAAGCACTCAAGCATTCAAGCTCCTTCTCCTCTCTTCTCTCTCTCTCTGTGCAACTTTGTAATTTGGGGGAGAGAGTCTATTTGCTGAGAGTTCCTTTTAGTTGGTTTTCATCTGTTCCAACTCTCAGCTTTGTTCTTTCTTTTATAAGAAAGACGTTTGTCTAGCTGTAGGACTGTATACAGTGTAGAACTTGGCTAGGGGTTTGTGTCTAGTAGAGCCGCACTGAGGTTTATACCAGGAGGTTGGCTTCTTAACCTGTAATAGAAGTGGGCTGCCTTCTTGCCCGGAAAGAGAAGAAGACCAGCTAGGGTACTGGGTGTTGTATTGTCCTTGATGGGGACTGTATCCTTGTTTAGTAAAATCCCAAGAGGTTGCTTGGGGACAGGATGTAGGACTGCCATGTGGGAAGGGCCGAACTAGGATAAATTCCTTATGTCCTCTGTGTGATTGTTATTTGCTTCCGCACTGCTACTCTCTATCACACTCAACTAACCAAACTTTCAAGTGATAATTTTCTGTGTTTAAGTTTGTTTTCAGATTTTAGAAAACCTATTCACCCCCACTCTAGGTTAGCTTGTGCCGTACCAAAAGGTCCAACAATTCTATTCTTAAGGTGGCTGTTCCACAACAATTTCATCAGACTCGTGAACTTGAGAGGAAGTTGGTCCTCTCACCAACTGGACTCTTTCCAGTTTGAGCTTCATAAACTTCACTGTGTGCCAAACAATAGATGTTGTACTTTGGAATTGTTCTAGTTTTTTTGTTCTAAAGAGGAATATTTGCTTTCTGAAAATTGTTAGATAGATGAGCAACATAGGTATACTTCTTTGAGTTCAGGTCTTGTGGATTCATGAAGAACTGGCAGAATATGGTTGACAAGTTTGCCTTCTCTCTAGTGATCAAACAGTAGAGAAGAAATCTCTGAAGGCTTGTGACTCTATGTCTCCCTCCTCCTTGGGGGGTTGGATAGTAGTGCAAATATGGTGTAGCACTCTATTCAGTGGTGAAAATTTGTTTGCATTTATACTAGACCCCTTGTCTGGACAATGTTTTCTTTATCATGATCTAACCCTGTCATAAGAGAATATGCTTCATGTAGATAGAAAGTATGCTCATGTGGATTATGACCTTCATTAGGAATATCCAATGCTTTACTCACAAAGTCTGTGGTGAGAATTATGGGAACCCTCTAACTGTAGACTCTAAAGTGTGTTCCTTGCTAACCAAATTCTTGTAAAATTCTGAACCAAAATAGGATAGAAAATCCTATGTTCACTTACAAAGCTTGTCCTGTAACGTAGCACATTTTTTGGATCTTCGCGGATTGTTATTAGTGGTAGTTCGGATCTGCATTTATTAGTTTCGGTGTGATGCTCATGACCAATATGGGGTCATTGGGCCTGGTTGTGGTTTCCGCGCGCTGTGTGAAGCTTAGTAGACCGGCAGGTTAGGCCCGTGGTGCCCGTTGGTTCACTGGATGTGAACGCGACGGAGGTGTAGGTCGCGTTCTGAATGCGTCGGTAGTGGGGGTCACGTTCTGGTTGCCGCCGCTGGGGTCGACGTTTGCATGTGCGCCGCGTGTCGCGCATGGAGTGGAGCTTGCTGATGTCAGGATTGGGAAGGCGACGCCCTAGTCCGTTGCAATCAGGTCGTGATGGAAGGTACGTCGCGATTCTAACGCTGTTAGGTTTTTAAGAAGGTTGGCCAAACAGAGTTTTCACAAGCTCTGCTCGACCAGGGGAGGAGTTGCTACGGGCGATTCGGCGTTCCGGCATGGTGTTCGATGCGCTCTCGATGTGAGGACGTCGCGAGAGTGGGGGAAATGCCGCGCCATGCTTGGATTGCACGTTCTTCGTGAAAGTAGGGAGTTCTACCTTGATTTGTTGCGTAGATTGCATATTGGCTTGTTTATTGCTTTAAAAACAGTAGATACCATGTCTAGGAGGTGAAATGAGCATGACAACCGGGTTGAAACGGGATTTAGGTGGTTTGCATGAAAGATCCAGAGATGGTTCCCAGATTAGGGTTTTTGCCTGAGAAGCGATGGACTCTGCTGTCGCGACTAGATCGCGATAGGTCGACCCATCGCGACAGGATTTCTTATCGCGTCATATCGTGGTGTCGCGATCAGAAGGCGGTCATGGCCTCTGTCGCGATCACAGCTGAAGGTTTTGCTTTGCATGCTGTTGGTGTTTTGGTTATTCGATTATCGTTTAATTATTGTGCATGGCAATGCTAATGATGCCTTGACACTTGTAGCGCTTAGTAAGCGTGGTTAGTGTGTCGTTTGTGTGTGGTTTACGTGTTTAAGGGTGGTGCTCACGAAGTGAGCATGCTTTTACGTGATGTTTATATAGTTTGAGTGTTGTGTATGAGTATGCATGGCTAGTGGTTGATATTGTGATTATTGTAGTATAGCTGGTATAGCTAGTATGAGGTGACCGGGCAATGAAGGTTCACATATGAACCCAGCCCTAGTCTATTAAGGTCTTTTAAAGAGTATTATAATGATATACATGTTAAGTAATGTGTATTGCCGTAGAGGTCACAGGGTGACCAATGACAGGCAAGGTTGTGTGTATTGTTGTGATATATGTATGTATTAGTGTGAGATGGTTTGGAGGTCACATGGTGACCAATGATAGGCCAGGTATGGTTAACTTCCGTGATTTATGTGTGTGTTGTGTAGAATAGCTTGTGGGTCACGAAGTGACCAGGTCAAGCTAGTCCTTACGTTTGTATCGTGGATTGTAATAAAGATTATATGAGTTTATGATGTGATTAGTGCGTTGCCGAGTTTGGTGGTCCGGCACCTATTCCGGAATGCCTCTTCAGTTGGAAGCCCCAGGTTTTGTGTGAGCCAGGCACCTGTGTGTGCTCGGGGCTTGTCCCGGTGCAGTGGTACCGTCGAGGTCTTGTCGTCTTCCTAGACACCCTCACTCTCGGGGAGAGTTGTCGTCCGGCTGAGGGAAAGACGGCAGTGGGACAGTGACTTGTGAGAGTTTGTGTTTAGTCACTTGTAGCGCGCTCGTAGCTGGGGGTTATGGACACCAGTAGACGTACTGGGCCCTGGCTAGTCCTGTTACCAGTGCCTCACTTTAGAGAGCTCAGGCCAGAGTCTCTAAAGGTGCCAGGCATGGGCCTACAGGGTGTGTGACCTATAGGTTGTGGTGGTTTGGTTGGTCTCCATAGTTCTTTGGCTTTACTTATGTTGTGGAGCTGCAGTTGGACCTTACGTCTGTGACTGCGAGACTGAGAGGTAGTTCTTGTGTTGTGTTGTCCGGTTGGATACTGGCGTCATGAACCAGTAGTCTATCCCGTGTGGTGGCATCGTGCTTTCCGACTCGTGCTTTTCTATTGGCTATAGCATGTGTTAGTTGTAATTTTATCGTTAAGGTGTGCCATGGTGTTGGCACGGTTGTTATTATGGTTAGTGAGCTGAGACTCACTGGTTGTGTGTTTGATTGGTAGTGTGTGCCCTCGTGGTGGCACAGTTGTGTTTGTGTTCCGTGGTGGTACCTGTGGTAGTAGGTACCTGTACTCTTTGTGGGTACTAGTTTCTTGTAGTACGTTAAGTACTAGCCTTTTTAAATGGTGAAGTGGAGGTCATGCTGTGAGACCTTGCACTTGTTGTGTTTTACCCTTCCTTGGATAAGTTTCCGAATAAGGTTTAGTGCGCGATAGATTGGTATCATGATAGCCAGTCCTGTTTCTTAAAGTATGATTTCGATACATCGTGATTTAAGGGAATAAATGATTAGCTCTTGGTTAGCAATCCTATTACCCATATGTTTAGAGGCTTGCCAGTGAAGCTAGTAGCTTAGGCAATGCTTTGCTTGTGTGGTTTACAGCTTAGGCGACCAGCTGTTGAGGTGGTGTGCCTGTGAGGCTTGTGGTGCTGTTGTCTCTATATGTTTCTGAGATTTGCAGCAACTAAGTTAATTATGTTTAGTATTGTTAATTATGCTTTGCTGTGAGCATGATATGGTGTGGCTTCCGGTGTTGCCAATTAGACCTTTGAGATTAAGGTTCTCCTGAATTGTGTGTGGTTTTAGGTGGTTCCCTATTGAGCCAGTGACTTGTTGAGGCTCACTCCTTACAGTTCTTTTCAGGGTTTACCGTGGTGTCGCTGTTGCCTAGCTAGCTAGCCCAGAGGGGGGGTGAATGGGTTATTAAAAAATTGATCTTTGATTAATACCTGTTCACTAAAAGGATTTCACAACAACTTAAACAAAGGTTAGAGTTAGAGGAAATGAGACAGCAAACACACAAAACACAATCACAAGACACAAGGATTTTTATCCTGGTTCGGAACTCCTCTCCACAGGAGACCTACGTCCAGTCCCTGAGCAATACCTCAGGATTTCACTACCAAGGGTACTATCCCCCTCACGGATCCTTACACCTAGCCACAACTGGTCTTCCTTCAACCTGAAGGGAAAAACACACCCTGGATACCACCAGGTCTTCTTTCACCCAGAAGGGAACACAACTAATAAAAGGAAGTATAAGAACAAGCTTCAGGAACTAGCTCAAACAGCTACAATCTGAAGCAAACAAGCCTCGAGAGAGAAGGAATTTTAACACTGGTTTCTCTCCAAAGACTACACTTGCTCTCACAGAATTTCTTCTTGAACACTGAGAGCTAAAGAGCTAAGATGGATTGGAATGGAGAGTTTCGCTCTTGTTTGAATCACAGAAGACTTGAAGGATTGGCGATGCTTTCTTTCAGAATAATATTCTTCAAAAAAATTCTTTTTCTTCTCAGTCTTGAGTTTTGTATTTAAGCCTCTACTTGAAATTTGAACGTTAAAGATCCGTTGTCTCTCATCCTGGTGTACGTTAGACAAGTCTGCAAGGAAGCTTCTGATCTTCAGTCTTTTATCCTTTAGTACACGCCAGAGAAACATTTTAATATCTTGTATCTTGTGTCCAACGTTGTACAGATAAGTCTTGTCAGATATCTGCAAGTATGTCAACAATAAATAGGAGACAGCTAGGGCTGTCGTTGATCGTTAGTCACAGTTTGGAAAAGATATTTCTAGTTTTAGCAAAGCTCCTTTCTGTCAAATAAAGATGTAGACAGAATAGCACAATGCTGGAAGATATCGTCTGCATGCATGAGAGATACGTTCAGAGTGCATTGAATGTATAGCAGTCAAACAGACGAGATACGACTTTGACTATTCAACGTATATCAAAGAGTGTTGATATAATAATGAAATCGATATGAACAAAGCTGATGCCTTTATGACTTATGAAATCGTTATAAGTTGATAGGCAAATCGTTATTATAATAATGAAATCGTTATAAGCATTTATGAAATCGTTGTGAAATACAAATCGTTGTATTTATGAAGAAATCGATATGAAACACTTAACACATCGTTATGAGATGCAAATCGTTGTGTTTCTGAAGGAATCGTTACGATAACTTATGGAGTCGTTGTGACGAGCAAGTCGTTTCGGGCTCTAAAGGATCGTTATGATAACTTATGGAGTCGTTGTGATGAGCAAGTCGTTACGGGCTCTAAGGAATCGTTACGAGAACTAAAGAAATCGTTATGACAGACAAGTCGTTACGAGTTCAAAAAATCATTACAAGAACTAAGGAAGTCGTTATGGCTAGAAAGTCGTTGTGAGTTCTAAAGAAATCGTTACGAGAACTTAAGAAATCGTTACGGCTAGAAAGTCGTTGTGAATTCTAAAGAAATCGTTACGAGAACTTAAGACATCGTTATGACGACAACGTATGAGTTCAAAAGAAATCGTTACGAGCACTGAAGAAATCGTTACGAGGACAAGTCGTTTGAATTCTAAAGGAATCGTTACGAGAACTTAAGACATCGTTACGACAGACAAGTGGTTACGAGTTCAAAAGAAATCGTTACGAGTACTGAGAAATCGTTACGATGGACAAGTCGTTACGCTTAAAGAAATCGTTGCGATGTCTTATAGAATCGTTATGAGATCTTTAGAAATCGTTACATATCGATTTGTTTGAAACATCACGACTTTTCGGTCAGAAGGGAAATCGATCATAATACTTATGAAATCATTATGAATTTATAAAGGAATCGTTCTGATTATCAATAGAAGTCGATATGAGTATGAAGAAGTCGATGCAATGACTTGGGAAAATTATGAAGTGAGAGTCTTACCTGATTGTCTTGAACTTTTTTTACTTTTATTTCCTGTCCTCAAGGCTCAAGTAATTCATTAGTAATGTTTTGTTAATCATCAAAATTAATATATAAATAAGTGAATTAATTTATATGGAGAAAGTTTGGTCATCAATCTCCCCCTTTTTGATGATGACAAAATATACTAAACAACATAAAGAAAACAACATCTTTTTCAGAGTTGCATTAGTTTTCTCCCCTTTTTGTCAATAAGCAAAAAGATAGTCTATGAGACAAAGAAGAGAGAAAGCTTTGTATTAAGTAGGAGTAAGATAATACATAGGAGACAAAAGGGAGGCATGCTGGGAAATAACAGTCCATGCCTTGATCCCATGTCTTCAAAAGTCTGGCGAAAAACACCAGGAGCAACTGAGAAGGAAGAACCCATGGCTGGAGAGATCCTTTGAATGTAAAGCTGCCGCTGCTCTTCCAGGAATTCTTCATACTGATCTTTGTTCAGTATGAATCGGAAGTAGGTGCTCTTTCCAAAGCTGGCACGATGGAGAAATCTATCCAGAGAGATTGGATAGAAAATCTTCTGATCAAGCAGATCCTGCTTCAGAGCATAGAAGGCAGTATATCTGGCTGCCCACTGAACATAGATCTCTTGAATGGGATTTATGGAGTTGAGATCCATGAAGGCTTCGGCTGATAGAATAGGCTTAGCTTGACGGACCAAGGAATTGTTGATGGCTTGCAACTGAAGATGGGGTTCCTTGTAGAGTGTTTCCCATATGGTGGGAGAAAGCCTCTCACACTCAGAGATGAGTGGAGCCAAAACTTGAGAGGAAATGCGGCCAGAGTGGTATTCTCTGAAGATAACCGAAAACAAAAAGGAAGGCATTCTACCCTGCTTAGCTGACATTCTGCCCATCTGCTTAGCAAACATATCAAAGGCATGGGAGCCTGCATTTGAGTCAAACACTAAGGAGTGTAGCTTCGGCAGAAGAACTGGAGAGTCAACTTTGAGATCGGCAAAATCCACTGTGAGGGGAAGATTTATTGGATGTTCTGATCTCAGCATCACTATGGCTGAATGAAATTGGTAGAACTGGACTTCGGCAGCTTGTTCAAGTAGCAGAAATCACTGTACAGCTGGAAGTTCTTGGCAATTCTGATCTCTTTCAAAATGAAAGGTCCCCAAGAGTTTTTATGCTGAAGAGTAAACCACTCAGAAAGCGTGAGTGGGTGAGCTCTATGGGTAAGGGATTCTGCCCTGGCAGTCAAGTATTTGGTGTACTGAGCTTTGTTGCCCTTGACATTGGCCCACTGATCTTCAGTCTTGAACTCAGTGCCCTCAAAGATTTTGGATTTTTGAGGGTGGGACAGCTGGGTAAAAGGAAGACAGTGTTTAAATGCTCAGAGGTTGAGGAAAGGAATACCATAGACGGTGGAGAGGATGCATTTTTGAAGGTATTCCCTATAGATAGGTCTTCTCTGAGGTTCGAGGGTAAGAGAGTACCAAAGAGGAGGAAATAATGGTGAGGAGGGGATGCTACAGAGGATGAAAGTTTCCTCTTTTTCTTGGCAGGACTGGGAGGATCAGTCCTGTGGATATGAGTGGCAGTGGAGAGAATGGTGAGGAGGGTATTTCTCTCAAAATCATCCGGAATATTAGTGTCAAAGACACCAAGAAGTTGAGGTTTTTCCTGAATGAAGGTGACAGAGAAGGAGGAGTAGGATGATAGAAGAGGTGTTTGGGATTGAAGGATGTAGACGGGCGAACTGGAGTGGTTTGAGTGAGAGGTGAAGAAGGTGAGAATGATGATGGAGCTGAGGTGTGAGAAGGAGTGGGAGAGAAAGAAGGTTGAGATGAAATGAGAAGAGGGAAGGTTGGGTGCGAGGCATAGGGTGTTTGAGAGTTGGTGGTGCTGGAGGGGCTGTAGAAGGAGATGAAGGTGAGGAGAGGGTTGGAGTTGCAAGAGTAGAAGTGTCAGGGGCCTTGGTAGCTTCAATGGGCTCTTTCCCTTTTGCATGACCCTCTCTGACAACTGCAGACGACTCAGATGGCCCTGATGCTGGCACTGATGGCCCTGGTGGCCCTGATGCTTGAGCTGAAGGCCCTGCTGGCCGAGACTCTTGAGCTGGAGGCCCTGGTGGCCGAGAAACAGCTGCTGATCTGCTCTGAGTAGCTGCAGGAGAAAAACCACTTGACCTTGAAAGAGAAGCAAGCATGGACTTCATATCAGACATTTCCTTGTTGAACCACTTCATAGCATTTCGGACTGAAGATAGCTCAGAGGTGGTTGAAGCTTGACTGGTCAGAATGCCTTGCACACTGGTCTGAACTGATGATAAAATATCTCCTTGAGCCTTCAACAATTCCATAACTGGCTTCAGATTTACTTTTCTGTGGCTCTTTCTTGACCTTCTGTGAACCACTCTCTTTTGTTTGCTCTGCTGAGTGACAAGCTCCTCAATATGTACATGGCTTGCACTTGGTTCTTCACTTACAGGAGCGCTGGCAGGAGGAGATTTTTTTTCTGAGATGGTGCATCTGTCTCAGAAGCATTTTCTATCAATGGTTCCTCATTGCCAGTTTGCTCCCCCTGAATAGGAGCATGGAGATCAACATTTTCTAGCTCCCCCTGGGCAGGAGCTTCCTCCAAAACAATTTTCTCAGAGTGGCCTTCTGCCATGGATTCTGACAATTTTGATTCACTAGCATGTTGTTCCCCTTGGCTGGGAACATCTTCCAAAATCACTTCTTGTTGAGTAGCTGCTTGCACCTCAACACTGACAACTGATTCAGTCAAATTTTCTGTATGGCCTGGTGCCATAGCTTCTTCTTCATCAAGTCCACCTGTTTCTGAAGTAACTGAGGTGGAGGGAAGAGAGTCCAAAACATCTCTTAAAATAGAGGCAACTATTGAGGTGGGCAAAGGATCTGCCACACCTGCTACAGCTTCTTCCATTTGAACTTCTGGAGGATGAGATTCAACTTCTATAATAGGTGATCCTGAAATCTCTGCTTGGAGTTCCACTGAGGGTGCTGCTGCTGCTGTCTACTGCTGCTGATCTTACCTCTAAAACTGCTGGAGGATCTGCTGCTTCTTCTTGAATCTCTGGGACAACTCCGATGATGGCCTCTCCCTCTGCCACAGAGGTCTTGGTCCATATCCCATTATGCACTGAAAAACCACTTTTCTTAAGGTTCCTGGACCTTATAGACTGGCCCATCTTTTCCACAACAGCTCCAGATAAATCAACTCCAAAATGCTTGAAAATCTTGGTTAGGAGATGAGCGTAGGGCAAGGATACATTCATTTTGCTCTTTGTATCCCAGATTTGAGCACTAGCAAACTTCATTCTCTCCAACATGACTGCGGCCAAGTTAATCTCCTTATTCTGGATTACCCAGAACATCATATCCGAATCTGCCCTAGTGCAAGATGAGAAAGTAGCACTCCGGGGAACCACAATTTGGCAGATAATGAAATGGAGTAGACGGTTGAATGCAGACATTTGATTGATATCTAATTTTCCGTCTTTCAGCCTGAAACCTGGACCTATAATGCCAAGACCCTTTGCTTCATCGTTCACTGTGTGAACCCCACTATGTCCAGATGTCTTCACTCCAAACAACGTGTGCAGGAGTTCATGGTCTACCTTAATTTGGATACCCTTAATAGAGGAGACAAGGGACCCATCCGCCTCTGACTTCAGACAAACGAAAAAGGCTTTCACCAGGTCGGGATAACTTACCTCGGAGAAAGTGGCAACATCCATCCACTGCATCCTTCTCAAAGCTTCTACTAAACTGCTCATGCCATTCTTCTCTAGATTCTGAACATCCACTGCCTTGTTTCCGCAAATCTTCGTCTTCACGAAGGTGAATCTTCCTGCTGCTCTGCGACAGGTACTCAGCACTATATCCCCCTACACTCCGGAGATCATCGGAGTGGCCATGGGTAGAGAGAAGAAAACGGTTCTGGAGAAGGGAGATGATGGAGAGATGGAAGCCCTCGAGGGATTCTTCGCGGGAAGAAGAGAAAGCTTCAAATCTTGCAGAGAGTCGATGCCGGAATCGTTAGGGCATCGGCTTTGGGCGAACAGATAAAAGAGAAAGGTAAAGGTGGAAGATGAGTCGTTCCCAGAATGATTTGACTAATTAAAATTACTTTATCGAAAACAGGAAGCGCCAAAAGACGGCAACGGCAGAAGGCGACAAAAGGGTTTGACGAGTCAAACTGCTTTTAACACAACAACGGTCAAGGAAGAGTAAATAAGCTGTTTTGCTTAAAGTCAGGAAAGAGAGAAAATTTCATTTAATCTGAAAATTTATATGCCAATTTAAATACAGAAATCTTTTCACAAATTGCACATCCCTAATTCCCTTCTAAGAGATGTAAATCTCTCTTCAGGTAGGGCTTTTGTGAAGATATCTGCTAGTTGACCATTTGTATCTATAAAAGAAATTTCTAAGTTACCACTAGCTACATGATCTCGAATGAAGTGATATCTAACCTCAATAGTTTAGTCCTTGAGTGTTGCACTGGATTCTTGGTGAGGTTGATGGCACTTGTATTATCACACAGTAGTGGAATTGACTTGATATGAATGCCGAAATCCTCAAGTTGTTGCTTTATCCATAGGAGTTGTGTGCAGCAACTTCCAGCAGCAACATATTCTGCCTCAGCTGTTGATAGAGCTACTGAATTTGTTTCTTGGAGGACCAAGATATCAGACATCCTGCAAGAAACTGACAACAACCACTGGTGCTCTTCCTATCTACTTTGCATCCAGCATAATCAGCATCAGAATATCCTACTAATTTTATTTCACAAGATTTTGGATACCAAAGACCTAAATCATGAGTTCTAGCTAAATACCTAAATATTCTTTTCACAGAAATTAAATGAGACTCTCTAGGGTCTGCTTGATATCTAGCACACATGCATACACTAAATAAAATGTCTGGTCTACTTGCTGTTAAGTAAAGTAATGACCCTATCATGCCTCTATAGTTCTTTTGGTCTACCTTTTTACCATTTTGATCACTGTCCATTCTGGTTGATGTGCTCATTGGCGTTGACAGTGGCTTCGCACCTTCAAAACCAAATTTCTTTAATAGCTCTTTGGTGTACTTGGCTTGACAGATGTGGGTGCCTTCCTTCCTTGCTTGATTTGTAATCCAAGGAAGTAGTTTAGCTCTCCCATCATACTCATTTCAAATTCTCCATGCATAAGCTTTTCAAAGTACTTGCAAAGAGATTCATCAGTAGATCCAAAAATAATATCATCTACATATATTTGCACAAGAAGTATATGTTTGACTTTAGATTTTATAAATAATGTACTATCTACTTGACCTCTAGTGAAACCATGATCTAATAAGAAAGTACTGAGCCTCTCATACCAGGCTCTAGGTGCTTGCTTTAAACCATATAGAGCCTTATGGAGTTTAAATACATGATTTGGAAATTCGGTGTCATCAAAACCTGGAGGTTGTTCAACATACACTTCCTCTTTGATAAATCCATTTTAAAAGGCTGATTTGACATCCATTTGAAACAATTTTAAATCTAATGCAGATGCATAAGCAAGTAAAATCCTAATAGCCTCAAGTCTAGCCACAGGTGCATAGGTTTCATCGAAATCTATGCCTTCCTCTTGGGAATAGCCTTGAGCTACCAGTCTGGCCTTGTTCCTTAAGATTACTCCAGACTCATCCAGTTTATTTCTGAACACCCACTTGGTGCCAATAACTGAATGATTGGATGGTCTAGGAACAAGTGACCATACTTGGTTTCTCTTGAACTGATTTAGTTCATCTTGCATGGCTATTATCCATGATTCATCAGTTAAAGCTTCATTGACTGTCTTAGGCTCTATTTGAGAAACAAAGGCTAAATAATCACAAGGGATTACATTACCTCTTGTTCTTACCCCTACGAATGGATCACCAATAATATTCTCAGGAGGGTGATCTTTCTTATGTCTCCATTCTTTTGGAAGGTTTTCATGTTGAATTTCAGTCTGCTGCAGTTCTTCCAGAGGTGGATCTTCCTTGTCCTCAATTGAGGTATTCTTTAATTTTTCGGACAAGTCATCTGCATCATCAATGTCACTAATTTCTTCCTTTTTCAAGGAGGGGTTAGATTCATCAAAAATAACATGCACAGATTGTTCAATTAATAATGAGCATTATTGAAAACTCTATAACCTTTGGGTTTAGAAGTGTACCCCATAAAGATGCCTTCATCTGATTTGGCATCTAACTTACCAATGTCCCTTTTTCCATTGTTGTGGATGAAACAAGGACATCTAAATATTTTGAAGTGACTGATCTTTGGTTTCTTTCCCTTGTAGAGTTCATAAGCAGTCTTCTTCAGAATTGGCCTGATCATTACCCTATTAATGATATAGCTTGCAGTGTTGATGGCTTCGGCCCAAAAATATCTTGGCAAGTCATATTCTGATAACATGGTTCTTGCCATATCCAAAAGAGTTCTATTTTTCCTCTCAGCAATTCCATTCTGTTGAGGTGTCCTTGGTGCTGAGAAGTTGTGCTCAATTCCTTGATCATTACAGAACTTTGCAAACTTTTCATTCTGAAACTCACCACCATGATCTGATCGGATAGATATAATGGTGAATTTCTGATCTTTCTGAACTTTCTTGCTGAAGCTGACAAAATTATCAATGTGTCATCTTTGTGCTCTAGAAAGGATACCCAAGTAAATCTTGAGTAATCATCAACTATGACAAATCCAAAATTCTTTCCTCCGAGACTGGTAGTCCTCATTGGCCCAAATAGATCCATATGAAGTAATTCTAATGGCTTTGAGGTGGTCACTACTGTCTTTGATTTGAAAGAGCTCTTGGTGTGCTTTCCTCTTGCACAAGGTCTGCAGATGCTATCCATTTTTGAGTTGACCTTTGGCAATCCTTCCACTAGATTTCTCTTTCTGAGCTTGTTCAATCCATCCAAGCTGCAGTGGCCCAGTCTTCTGTGCCACAGCTCTGTTGATTGATCTTTGCTGGCTGCCAAACAGACATCTTGATCCTTGAGTTCCTCGAGATAGAGAACATACAAATTTCTTTCTCTATATGCTTCAAATATGACTGCTCCATCCTTTATATACTGCACTTTGATTCTTGGAACTGAATCTGATGGCCTTTGTCACACAACTGGCTGATGCTGATGAGATTGTGCTTTAATCCTTTGACTAGCATTACATCTTCAATAACTGATTTTCCTTTGATGTTCACGGACCCACTTCCTATCACTGTGCCTTTTCCATTATCTCCATAAGTAACTGTTCCCTCTTCAGCTTGGAGATTGACACAGAACTTCTGGTTTCCTGACATGTGTCTTGAGCATCCACTGTCCAAGTACCATTTGGATGCTTTTGAGTTTCCCTAAATTTAAACATTAAGTTTTAGGTACCCAAGTTTCTTTTGGGTCCTGATGGTTAGTATCATTAATTTTACCTTTTATTATCCATTTTTATGTTTTGTTGGGCATGTTATTGCGATATGTCCTAATTTGTTGCAGTGATCACAGCAGGACAATTTTGTTACCTTTTCTATATACTTGAACTCAACTTTATATGCTATATCTTGTTCAGGTATAAACTTTGGTGTTGGATATGTTTTAGGGTAGACTATGGTTTCTTCATTATCTGGGGGTGTATATCCTAACCCATTTTTCTTCTTACCTGCTCTTCTAGCACCTTTTAATATTAGAGAGTTTTTACCATTGGTAATTTCTCTAGTGTGCTTGATAGTTTATTATTTTCTTCATTTAAGTTTTTAACTTCTTTCCTTAATTCATATGTGTCACGTCCTAATAAATTAACTATTTATCGGAAGTGACAGAATACTTAACACACACGGAAAAGACACGATATCTATTCATAAAAGATAGCCTCATAAGTGTCTTATTACAAAAGTTTCCTCATTCAGATCTCATGAGGAATAAGTCAAAAGAAACTTATTACATTACATTTACTAATTACAACACTACAGAAAAGTAACGTAGATAGCTCCTCGTAGATTCGTGGTTCACTCAGCCTCTTTCCCCCTTAATCATTTGTTCCATCGGGATTACCTGAAAAATAGATTCTGTGAGCTAACTAGCTCAGTAGGATTCAAGTCTATAATCAAGGAGATCAAGATACAAGGTAAGTGACAAGAAGTTATACATGTAATCATGCTTTTGCAAACTAAACTGAGATTGCTATCTGACACTAGATAGCAAAGTTATGGAACAATGAACTCAAGATTCAAGGATTCATAGTAACATTCACGAATTGTATTGAACTCATATGAACACACAATAAAATGAAATGATGACCATCAAACACTTAATGATGCTATGCCAAACATCCACTAATCCTTTATCGTTCCGCGCGGCCACTTAAACGAATTCGGGTGCTCCTCCCGGGACTGAACTAGCCCTTATTTGCCAAGCATAAACTCTTAGATTGAGTCCAAGACTCTCAATTTGTCATCACCACACTCTTACCTTTGTAATGAATCAAGAAATACAAAGGTTTTACTCATAATCACTCAGAGTTATATACAAGAAACAAGGAACTTGTTTTCGACATTGATTTCTCGAAATGACACTCTCACGAAGACAATTAAGTTCAGAACTTGTAGTAATAACCCAAGGTGACAAGAAGGTTAACTTGACTGGTTTAAATGGTTGTTTTGGTAGTAAAATACATAATCTAAAGGTATACTAACAAGTAGAACAAAAGAGTATGATTTTCATGAAAGAACGGGGTCAAAACAAGGCTAGAAACAAGGTTTGGTCATGACCTGTCGACATGCCTTGATCTGCTGTCGACAGGGCTGCTCTGCCAGAGCTGAACTTTCAGCTCTGTGTGTATCTGTCGACAGCCAGCATGGGTCTGTCGACAGGTACACTCAGGCTGAAAGTTCTGGGTTCTGGCCAGGGGTTCCTGTCGACAGGCAGACCTTCGTCTGTCGACAGGGGCTATGTAAACTGCATAAAAACCATTCCATTTGACCTCCAATGGATCTATAAAGTTACTCTAATGTTCCTAACATGATTTGGACCCTATACAAGTGTGGTTTCAAATATAAAACTCATGGTAACATGATCTGAAAACTGAAGATCATGGGACTTAATTTACAAGGGTGTTCTAGCTAAAAGTGAACTCAAAGAGGATAATTGAAGTACTACTTCTTAGAACTCTTTTCTCCTCATCTTTCTATGTGAGTCTTATATGAATTGAACCAACTAATGAGTCTTTTCATACCTCAACACATTAAGTTAGCTAAAAGAAGAAAATCATTGAGGTTCTATCTAATCTATACATAGAAGCACCTCTAATTGTGTTGAATGGTTTGAAGACACAAGATGTAGATACTTATGACTTGTGGATCAGCTAAAACATGATGACATGTTGATTTCCTATCATGAACATGATTTCTAAACTTGGTAACAATAGGATCAATATCAAGTTTCCAATTTCACAAATGTCTGGATTTTCACATTGGACTTAGATTTCTTCATGCCACCACCCAGAGAATCCAAGGGAGGTGGTAGAAGAAATTAGAAAGATCAAGAGGAGAATCCTACCTTGTTGAAGTGAGAGTGAGATCCTTGGCTTCAGAAATCCATAGAAATATAAGAAGCAAAGCACACTTGCACGAAGAAGAAGTTCCACAGCAATCCACCCTAAGGAGATGAACCAGAACAACCGTTGAAGCTTCCTCAAAGAGAATTGATAGCTCAATTCACTAGAATGGCAGTGGAAGTGGAGAAACTTCTGATGTAGCACACACACACCAGTTAGAAGAGAGAAAAGAGGTGTGTACGATGGTGATGGAGGGTTTTTATAGACCAAAACCGGTTACATGCACATGAACACGTAGGGGGGTAGGTGTTAAGGTAAGAATCCTTTTTACCTCACTTGGACACCTAGCCCATGCAAGATGAGAGAGTTACACATGGTAACTGAGGTGTTACCATGTTTCCTCAAGTGTTGTCTTCATCTAAAGCCTCCACGTACCCCCTATACAATTAACCCAGAAAAGCCATTCCGTAAATCCTAAGTAATTCAGCTGGTCCACTAAGGTTGATGTAAACATACTCAAATGATATCCATCCATAATCAGAAATTTTAACCATACATTATGTATGTATTGTGATTATTATTCTAATTTGTGATGATTTTTAATAAATTTTTAGATTGTATTTTGCAATAGGTGAAAATCACCCGAAAATGCCCATGTGGTACGATGAAGTACGAAAAATTCTCATTAAATCCATTTCAAAAATTCATGAAATTACTATTTAATTTCTCACATTTTTCTGGAATTTATGATGTTCTCGGATTTTATTTTGACGTCGATTCCAGAATCGCCCTGTGGAGGCACGCATTTCGAGGTGCGACACTGGGATAATGTTCATTACCACTAATTAAGTCTATCATCCAATTATCACAATTTATTAACAACTCTAAGGTATTTTAATCAAATTATTTCTATTTTCTTAATCTTTAATTTCTGGGGCGTTACAACTCTCCCCTACTAAAAAAAAATTTGGTCCTCCAAATTTAATAACATAAAGATCATTATACTAACCTGGAAATAATTCTGGATATCTCGTCTTATGGTATCTTCTAGTTCCCATGTGGCCTCCTCTTATCCTCGCCTGCTCCATTGGATCTTTAATAAGGGAACTTCCTTGTTTTGAAGTTGTTTGATTTTTCGATCAAAAATCTGCACCGGTCTTTCCTCATATGCCAGATTTTCTTGTATCCCCAGATTTTGGTATTCAATAATATGTTCTGGATCATACACATATTTCCTCAACATTGACACATGA
Source organism: Colocasia esculenta (assembly GCA_014218235.1). Taxonomy (NCBI): domain Eukaryota; kingdom Viridiplantae; phylum Streptophyta; class Magnoliopsida; order Alismatales; family Araceae; genus Colocasia; species Colocasia esculenta. Next base: position 26,803 of record JACBKR010002216.1, read on the forward strand.
AAAACATCATGTACGTTAGATAATTGTGGTGGAAGTGCCAGTTGGTACGTCATTTCCCCAACTCTTTTTAGTATTTCAAACGGTCCAATATATCTTGGACTCAATTTTCCCTTAATACCAAATCTTTTAATTCCTCTCTGGGGTGATACTTTAAGAAACACATGTTCTCCTGCTTGGAATTCTAGCTCCCTTCTTCTTTGATCAGCATAACTTTTCTGTCGATCTTGAGCAGCTTTCATCCGATCTCGTACCAACTTAATAATTTCTGTTGTTTCTTGAATCATTTCGGTCCAAGAATATGTGATTCCTTCAATTCTACCCAACACAATGGTGATCTACATTGCCTGCCATACAAGGCTTCAAATGGTGCCATTTGAATAGTGACTGGTAGCTATTATTGTAAGCAAACTCCATTATTTCTAAATGAGTATTCCAGTCGTTTCCAAACTCCAATATGCAAGCACGACACATATCTTCAATGATCTGATTTACTCGTTCTGTCTGTCCGTCGGTTTGAGGATGAAAAGTAGTACTAAACTTTAACTTAGTCCCCAATGCATCTTGTAATTCTCTCCAAAAATGTGAAGTAAATCTTGCATCTCTGTCAGAAATTATGTCTTTTGGAATCCCATGCAATCGGACAATTTCTTTCATGTACAAGGCTGCTAGAATATTGACGGACCATCTTGTTTTAATTGCCAAGAAATGGGCTGATTTAGTAAGGCGATCAATAATTACCCAAATTGCATCGAATCCACTTCGTGTCCTGGGCAGTCCGACAATGAAATCCATACCAATGCTATCCCATTTCCATTCCGGTACTTCAAGTGGTTTTAACTTTCCTGCCGGTTTCTGGTGTTCGGCTTTAACCTTCTGACAGGTCAAACATCTCGCTACAAAATCCACAATATCCTTTTTCATGTTACACCACCAAAATGCTTTTTCAGATCTTGATACATCTTGACAATTCCTGGATGAATCGTATAATGTGATCGATGAGCTTCTTCCAAGATTTGCTTCTTGATTTCAGAATTATCTGGTACACATAATCTGTTTCGAAACTGAAGATTTCCATGCTCATCTTCATTAAAATCAGATCTAAAAGCCAATTTTTCTCTAGTTTCTGTCAACATAGGATCATTGTTCTGTTTTTCTCTAATTTGCTTTAGCAAATCTGATTGCACCATCATGTTATCAATTACAACTCTTGTTTCTTGCAGTTTAGTTTTTAAGCTCAATGTAGAAACTCTTCTAACAACTTCCATTCCTTTACTTGCAATTGACATACCTTGGTTACAGGATTTCTACTGAGTGCATCGGCCACAATGTTACCTTTCCCTGGATGATATTCTATTTTGAAGTCATAATCTTTGATATACTCCATCCATCTTCTTTGTCTCATATTCAATTCTTTCTGAGAGAACAAATATTTGAGACTCTTGTGATCGGAGTACACTATAAATTGGTTGTCATACAAATAGTGTCTCCAGAGTTTAAGAGCAAAAACTACTGCGGCTAATTCCAAATCATGTACTGGGTAATTCTTCTCATGAGTTTTCAATTGCCTAGAGGCATAAGCAATAACCCTTCCTTCCTGCATCAATACACATCCCAGTCCAATACCCGAGGCATCAGTGTAGACTTCAAATATTTTTCCTTCTACTGGCAAGGCTAAAATTTGTGCGGTGGATAAACATTCCTTTACAGCTGAAAGGCTTGTTCACAACTTTCATTCCATATAAATGCAGTTCCTGAGCCTTTGCATTGGTGACTAGAGATCGCTTCTTCTACAATGGACCATATTGTATAATCGTGGCCTTGTAGAAAGTACTCCATTCTTGTTTTCCAATAGGTATAATCTTCTCCATCAAACAAAGGAGGTCTGTTGACTGACTAACCTTCGAAATTACCTTGGGCTGCCATGGATCTTTACTCTTCAGATCGTTGGATCTTCTTCTTTGTCGAAGAAACTTGCTCTGATACCACTTGTTGCCCAGCTAGCTAGCCCAGAGGGGGGGTGAATGGGTTATTAAAAAATTGATCTTTGATTAATACCTGTTCACTAAAATGATTTCACAACAACTTAAACAAAGGTTAGAGTTAGAGGAAATGAGACAGCAAACACACAAAACACAATCACAAGACACAAGGATTTTTATCCTGGTTTGGAACTCCTCTCCACAGGAGACCTACGTCCAGTCCCTGAGCAATACCTCAGGATTTCACTATCAAGGTACTATCCCCCTCACGGATCCTTACACCCAGCCACAACTGGTCTTCCTTCAACCTGAAGGGAAAAACAACCACCCTGGATACCACCAGGTCTTCTTTCACCCAGAAGGGACACACTAATAAAAGAAAGTATAAAACAAGCTTCATGAACTAGCTCAAACAGCTACAATCTGAAGCAAACAAGCCTCGAGAGAGAAGGATTTTAACACTGGTTTCTCTCCAAAGACTACACTTGCTCTCACAGGAATTTCTTCTTGAACACTGAGAGCTAAAGAGCTAAGATGGATTGGAATGGAGAGTTTCGCTCTTGTTTGAATCACAGAAGACTTGAAGGATTGGCGATGCTTTCTTCAGAATAATATTCTTCAAAAAAAGTCTTTCTTCTCAGTCTTGAGTTTTGTATTTAAGCTTCTACTTGAAATTTGAATGTTAAAGATCCGTTGTCTCTCATCCTGGTGTACGTTAGACAGGTCTGCAAGGAAGCTTCTGATCTTCAGTCTTTTATCCTTTAGTACACGCCAGAGAACATTTTAATATCTTGTATCTTGTGTCCAACGTTGTACAGATAAGTCTTGTCAGATATCTGCAAGTATGTCAACAATAAATAGGAGACAGCTAGGGCTGTCGTTGATCGTTAGTCACAGTTTGGAAAAGATATTGCTAGTTTTAGCAAAGCTCCTTTCTGTCAAAATAAATGTAGACAGAATAGCACAATGCTGGAAGATATCGTCTGCATGCATGAGAGATACGTTCAAAGTGCATTGAATGTATAGCAGTCAAACAGACGAGATACGACTTTGACTATTCAACGTATATCAAAGAGTGTTGATATATAATGAAATCGATATGAACAAAGCTGATGCCTTTATGACTTATGAAATCGTTATAAGTTGATAGGCAAATCGTTATTATAATAATGAAATCGTTATAAGCATTTATGAAATCGTTGTGAAATACAATCGTTGTATTTATGAAGAAATCGATATGAAACACTTAACACATCGTTATGAGATGCAAATCGTTGTGTTTCTGAAAGAATCGTTACAATACATATGGAGTCGTTGTGACGAGCAAGTCGTTTCGGGCTCTAAAGGAATCGTTATGATAACTTATGGAGTCGTTGTGACGAGCAAGTCGTTACGGACTCTAAAGGAATCGTTACGAGAACTAAAGAAATCGTTATGACAGACAAGTCGTTACGAGTTCAAAAGAAATCGTTACGAGAACTAAGGAAGTCGTTACGGCTAGAAAGTCGTTGTGAGTTCTAAAGAAATCGTTACGAGAACTTAAGAAATCGTTACGGCTAGAAAGTCGTTGTGAATTCTAAAGAAATCGTTACGAGAACTTAAGACATCGTTACGACAGACAACTCGTTACGAGTTCAAAAGAAATCGTTACGAGTACTGAAGAAATCGTTACGACGAACAAGTCGTTATGAATTCTAAAGAAATCGCGGGAGACGGATCTGGGTATGGACCCTTATTGGGTATAAATATCCGGGGCCGTTACATGTCCAACCCTGAAATTCAATCATTTCTAACAATTCTGGAAAAATAGAACTCATACCTTCATCATGAACATCCACAGTTCTTGGATACAGAATCTATTTATTTTCTATTGTATGTGGAACTGCCTCCTGAGCCTGACTGGTCTCATTATCAATACATGTTCCCCCAATTTTCGATTCTGAAGGTTGACCAATGCTCTGTGATTTCGATTCACTGCTTGTTGCTGTCTCAGGCAATTCTCCAACTTCAACCCTATCCCCTTGAGAATTTTCATCTTCAGAACCATTTGTGCCAACTGGTTTACTGTCCCTAGATCCCTTCGAGTGTGAACTTTCTTGATCGTTCGAGCCCTGATCATCAGTAGACTGGATTGAACCCTGAACATTAGGATTTTCAGAGTGCACTGCATGTGATGCTTGCACACTTTCATCCTCATCAGAACTGCTCAAATCAACGAACTCAGTCTTCTTTTTGCCCTTGGAGAAGGTCTTGTTCTTAGTCGATATTTGATGTGAGAAATTCTAGAGATGGAATAGAATTTTGCAGGAACGGAACGAGGGTTTGTGGAAAGAAGAGGAGGAAAAGTAGTTGGATTCAAATGAGTTCGAACGGACACATGAGTTGATACTATTTGAGGAAGAGACGCGTCAAGCGTCGACCTGCCCTAGACGATACAGTGAGCATGCGGAACAGTGAAAGGTAACTGTTCTTGCGAAAGTGATGAACAAGATGTGTCGACCCTAACCAACATGTGTTGACTCTAGCAAGAAGGATTTAGTGAACTGTTCATATAGAATTAGGAAAGGAGCAATGTACCATGATTAAATGTATATTTGGGAAACTTCGAGAAAGTTAAAAGAGTATTGCTCTTTCCTCACTTTATACTCCTCTTAGTGAAATTAATGGTGAAAGTTATAAACTTTATTTTATCCAATTAAAAGACACTGAAAGACTGAGAGGAAAAAATAACAGGAGAAAAAATTCTTTTAGTTGAAATTGCGGTCTTATTAACTCTTACTCAACACATGTAAAAAGGTGACCTTGAATAGATAAAAAGTAATCCAAGATGTATTGAAAAAAAACTAACTTGAGATTTTTTAGAGAATTTAATTTCAATTTTTAATTGACATTTTTCTTTTTCATAAAGAGATGAACAATCAGATTTACTCTTTATTTTTCATGCAAGAGCTCATACTTTTTACACACTAGAGCTCCTGATTACTCAAATGAGGTAATCATCTTGTCTCAGGGGTTGTGTGCAACTTTTCATGTGAGGATACATATTGGTTTGACACAAGATCCCCAGTTACTCAGTAAGCACAAAATTTTTTTATCACTCTGAACAAAATTACTAGCTCATCATGACATTCAATAATTCAATTGATTTTATCAGAAATTACAATTTCTCAGAGCCTAGTCATTGTTCTGCAACATCAAAGATTTTATAAGAATATTTTGAACATCTTTTACCTCTCAAGAAAAATTTGAAACCAATACAACTCTGACGATTTTTAGAATCTAGCCACAGAAACTATAATACCTAGGAATTTCATAAATGAATAGGATGCAATTTTCACCTTGATACAATGTTTTCAAAAACTGTTATTTAACCCCTTTGGTGTTTTCAGTGAATTTCAAAGTTAATCTTAGTAGTTTATAATTAACAACCATTTCTTTTACTCTTAGAGATAATGGAGTTTAGAGTATACGAATTTTAACTCCCCCTGAAAAATTCCCAAAGATAAAAGTCTTCACAGTTAAATTACTCTCCCTCAGAAAATGGATCTATGTGAGAAGAAAGAGAGTGATCAGATGTAGGCCCTCGAACTTTGTTCTCATTCTACGGACTTTGTCATATGATGTTATTTACTTTTGTGTATATTGTTTAAGTGCATATGTGAATATGTATATATGTGTTTGTTTATGTACATATTATGTTTAAATGATGTTGTGTATACGTACATATGTATATACATGTCTATTTATGTACATATTATTTTTATTTAAGTTGTACATATTGTATTTAAATAATATGATGTACAGTGTATGTAATTTATAAGGTGAATGCATGTTTATCTGATGTTCTGTGTTCTAGCCGAAATGTCAGTCAACGTCAACATCCTTGGACGTTGAGAGCCGGTTGACAGCAACCACTGTGTCGTTAACTCTAAGTCGACGTCCAGATCGATGGCCGTTTAGTTCCTGTTGATGGCAATAGTGTGGCCGTCTACTTCTCAATTTCTGTTGCGATTTCAGATCAGGAACAACTACGTTTTCCCTGGTTCTACATTTGGAAACCCACCTCCAACTATAGGATCCTATCCTTAATGCGTACCCCGACCCTTAAGCCTATAAAATAGCTCATTTTGGGCGAGATTAGGTTCTTTGGGCTCTTGGGAAAACCTAGGGCTTTATGTGCAAAAATCTGATTTTGACGAGCTTTCATCTGGCGTTTGAGGAGTTCTTCTGGTGATCTTCTGCGACTGGGAGATACTCTTTCTCCTGGTGATCTTTTGCGACTCTGGTGTGCCATCTACATCGACACAAAGACCGATCTGGGAGGATTGTGAGCACCTTCTTGGCTTGGCCGAGGAGGGCATCTTCGGCAAATTAATCCCATTAGACGATTTTTCACAGCAATTAATCAAGGGCTCTCATCCTACCCATGTCCTTTAGGTCCTAGGTATTTTTCTGGAATTTATCTCGTGTCCTGGAACCCCAATTCTCCTGTATTTGTGCATTCAGTCCGCACTTCTACAGATAGGAACTTGACGACAACCTTGCTTCCGTTAAGATCTTGAGTTGGCGGCAACATCTTGTACCGTTAACCCCGGTCGGCGGCAACCCCTTTGCCGCCAAGTTCTTCAGGTTTTATAGAATGACTGTTTTGATTCCTATGGTATGTTTGTCAGATTTCTGGGTATATGTGCATGCTGTAAAATTTATATGTATCAAGTACAGTCATAGGGAATCTCATTAGACTATGACAAATTTCTATAAATAGTTTCATTTATTAAAACTTATGTATTTGGACAATGAGCATGACTTGACCATGATAAATCCTGAATAAATGAATCTGTTATATATTAGGGTTTCATAAAATTTTCATGATCTTGTGATGACTGTTTTCAGATTTTGGAACTATTAGGCACGGCTGTTTTATTGTGAATCATGTTTAATTAATTTCTTGTTAATTATGCATGAGATCTATTTTAAATTGTGAAAATTAGTCTACTATTCTGAAAAATCTATAAAGTTGCGTATGTGATATATAACCTATGTACAGCCTGTGGTAAAAATTTCGTTCCATTTTGATACAGTAGGCACTATTATTAGTTTAATACATATGACCATGATAAAAATGTTTAAGTTAATCATGTGGATTTCATTAATTAGCAGCATGATTAGGACGTTGTTATGAGTTAATTGTCACTGCAAATAATGATATTGTGTTATATAAACTGAAGCATGTGTAATGAATTAAAAGTGTGTGTAAATGTGTTAAATAGTGTATGTGGATAAAGTGAGTGAATGTGATTAAGTGTTTAATGTGAAATTATGCCGAGATTGACACTGCTACCATAGAGGGCTGTGGAGCTGTACTGTAGTAAAGTCCCTACGGGAAGGCTCAATGTGTGTGATATCCTATGGGCATTAGGATGAAATCCTGGAGGTGGACAAGTACCACTGGTTAGGGTGGAGAGGGCTTCTCCCGGTTCTGCACAGTTAACCAAGATTCGTCACTGTGTTGCCTAGGTGATGGGTATGTGTATGTGTAAGTGTGTCCTTCTAATGGTGGTTTGGACTATGTGTCACGACAATTAAGTGTAAAAGTGTGATTATGTGAATGTGAACATGTAATTGTGCAAATGTGGAATGTGAGCATGTGAAAGTGTTAATATGTGAAAATGATACCATGTGTAAATGTGTTTTATTTATAGTAAAACAACAAGCTAAACATGTGATTAAGTGTAGTGACTACATGTGAAATGCTTAGATACCATGCTAGGTTTGTTATTTACCTTGTACATAACTCAATGTTCTAAATTGGTAGAATTGTGCAATGATATGAATAGAGTTTGAATTATAAAACATGTTACATGTTATGTGTAGAAAGCATGTGTAAGATGATTATGTTATATTGTCAATTGTTATGAGCATGAACCATGTGTTTCTCCTTATTGTTAAAAGACAACATGTGTACGTGATATGTGTATGGGTGTTATTCTTGGATTGCTTGCTAGGTATTTTAGAAGACTCATCCTGTTTCGGCGTACAGGTGTGATAGGTGTCTCCACTCCTGAGGAAGACATAGTGAGGAGCGACACGAGTGCGAGGAGTAGCTACCTTTGTGGAGACTTCTACGTTGTTACTTTTCTTGCACTAGTATGTAATCAATGAAATTGTGTAATTCATATGAACAATGTATTTTTATTTTGGAGTTGTAATAATGTGGACATTGGCACCTCCTCTATTACTATATAGACTGTGGGTATGATGATGATGATGATGGAATGAGAATGAGAATATTTATTTGTTTCTGCTATTCTCTTTTGATATTTATGTACATCTCAATCTAATGTTTAGTGTTAGGTAAATGTCCCACTGTGACGACGTTCTTTGTACCGATGTGGATTGCTATAATCGTACAGGTATAAGGAGGGTCGTTACAGAGATTGGTATCAGAGCAACAAGGTTGAGACTGTACTTGAATATACCATCATCTTCACAATATGCAAAGTCTTTATAGAATTTGTCCACATATGTAGAAAATTTTTAATAATGAATGAAAGATAGTTAAGAAAATGGTTAGGACTAAATAACTTAGTTTCTAACTAGATTAAATTTGTTTTACAGACGATGGCTTTCCGTGGTAGGCATAGTGCTCAGGCTCGGGATGACGAGCAGAGGCATGAGGACATGGGTGAGCAGTAGGCCCCAGTACCCCAGGGTCCTACTGTACTTCCTCCACCACTGCCTGTGGACTATGGTGTGTTCATGCAAGGCCTGGTTTAGGATATGCAGACCCAGGCACACACCCAGGCGGCACTGCAGGCTCAGCTGGAGGCTCAGGTTAGAATTGGTAAATAGAAGTAGTCTATTTTTATTAAATGTATGATTGTTATGTTGCTTATATTGCTTGTTGTCTCAGGCTCAGGCTCCAGCTCCAGTTCCTCATAAGCAAGGCCATGTTGGTCCTTCCATCATGGAGAGATTCAAGAGGATGGCTCCGCCCTCTTTAAGGGGGAGAGTCAGCCCCAATTAGCGGAGAGCTGGATAAGTGAGATTGAGAAGATCTTCCGAGCTATCAGGTGTGCCGAGGAGGATAAAGTCAGCTTGGCCGCCTATATGCTACAGGAGAGAGCCGATGTGTGGTGGGCCTCATTACTTCACACTAGGTTCGAGGATGGTGCTATCGAGGTGTCGTGGGATGAGTTCACGAGGCTGTTCCAGGCCAAGTTCATCCCCGAGAATATCCAGGACAAGATGGAGCAGGAGTTCCTTTCTCTCACTCAGGGCTCTATGGTTCGTGATGGGGCTTAAGCCATCACTGAGGTCGAGGCTTGTGGCGTTTGACCACTGTAGGCTAGAGGAGGCTCTCAGCGCTGCGTGTAGGCAAGAGGTGAGATGGAGCAGTATCTGGAAGAGAAGAAGGCATCGCAGAAGAGGTCCGCACCACCTTTCCAGCGTCAGGACAGGAAGAAGGCAGCGTATCAGTCACCACAGCACCCAGTGGTAGCTAGTAGTCAGCAGGAAGTTGCACCATGGTCCCCCGGCATCAGGCCCAGAGACA